>JAHZNB010003333.1:0-22182 GCA_027744295.1 Callyntrura guangdongensis
TTGCTTGTTATGTAGTTGTTCAAAACATGCCTGAAATTACTACGAAACAGACATGACAACTCAAGGGTGAAGGGTAAGTGAACGAAAAAGCTTTATTGAATTGAGGTCATAACACATGTAAAGTAAATGCGTTCGTTTCTATAGGTACTACAAATAAGGACCTCACCATTTAATTAACATAGACAGGTTGCAAACCCCCGTTTGCAAATTTCCTCTTCGGTTCTTTGTACCTTCTTTTTCTTTTACCTTCCGGTTTTTTTAGGATAACAATTTAAGGTAAGTTTAAATAAAGTAAAGTAAATCTAATGTTACATTTGACTGGGTGTATATCTCCGTTGACTCCGAATTTCACTAAAACGCAACCATATTTTTAATTAGATATATCAAGAGGTAGGACTGGAGTATCCCATAACCCCACTCAAATTAAATACGTACATATAGCCTAACGTCGAGCATCGTACCTAGAGAAAAATTTTGACAACAAACGTCTATATGCAATTATATAAGTAAGAGGTACGTCTGCAAAATAGTTGTGTTTAAGTATTTGCGAAAATTAGTAGGTTTTCCATGATTGTAATTTAATATTAGTAACATATATTACGTATTTGTATAAAGTTATACAGTATAGGAAAAAATTTAATAAAAAACTGAATACGTAGAACTAGAAAATAGGTTTATACCAAACTAAAATCATGCAAATCATAATATGTATGGCATATGTGTTAGCGTTAGAAAGTGTGTGACAACATGCTTACAGTCAATCGTGAAAAGGTACAAGGATTTTTTTTAGAAAAATTTGTGAACCTGGAAAGATTATTAGAATTCCCTTTTATTTTTTCATCGTTTTATTAACTTTATTTCATCAGCCATGGAATATTTACTAGACTAAAGTAATCTGGAATGTTGGAGTGGAGGCATGGAACATTTGGAGAGGAATTTTTTGGAGAGTTGTGCTAGCTTGTGTTTGTTTGGCGTTTGACAGACAAGAGGAATTTTTAAAACTACCTATGACATGTTTGAACCATACTTTTCTCTTCACCACCAATGCATTATGTTGATTATGTGTACCTTGTACCATCGCATGTATTTATGTATACAAGTATTATACAGTAGAAACTCATAATCAGTAGTTGAAAAACGAGTAGGAGAGAACAAGGAAGAGAGACGCTTGAGAGGAGACAGAATTACATCCTTGATCATCGAACATGATTTTTCACTTTTAAATGAGTATCGATGCATCAGAAAGCAGACGAATTTTTCAGGCAAAACACGCACGTTATTTTTCTATACAAACCATCGTTTACTGTGTTAATCTTTGCAAAACCATGTTATTTAGAAAGTTTACAGTGCCAATACAGTGGTAATTGCTATGATTTTTTTTTGTCTTGTGAAATTTAGTGGGTAAGTACCACATGTATTCTATCAACCACCACCGTGAAAAGAATGTAGTGCCACCCGTCTCAGTTCACTTTTCGATTCAGAATATCTCATGTTACATGGATGGAATGTGAAATGTAGGTACTGATGAAAGAATGCAAATCTGCGAATGTTAGTGAAACGACTACGAAACTTTTTCATTGGATTTGTCAATACTTACAATTAAAGCTGTTTTCAAATTAAACCAACAACTAAGCCTTTCGACCTTTCACATTTTGCCAAAAATGTATAAAATTTGTCATCCCCATGGGTTTGGAAGATGGTAACTTATTGAATGACTGTAAATTAAATGACTGCATTTTAAAATTAATTACCGGTAAAATTTAATGAGCAAGTAAAGTTCTGGGTCGAGTTGCTTCAGCCAAAGAGATGAAATTTCAATGGATACAATAAAATGAAAAATATTTAAAATTTGGGATAGCTTGACATAATGCAATTTTCGTTTTTCTATAAATATCAAAGTGTCGTTCAATTTTTAAATAAATTACAAGTATGCATTTATGCATTTTGAAGGGAAAATTCTACTTGATGAAACTGGATAAGTGAATTTATAGTGCCAAAATACAAATACTATACGAACCTTGGGCTGACGGATTTTCTTCTGTACACAAACATTTAAATTACTTTTAGGTTCAGTTCCTTTATAAAATAGAAGCAAGTATCAGAACCACAATGCATATTTCAATGCATATCTCCACGTTTGGAAACTTTTTGCACAATAAGCTTACAATATTTCATCTTCATCCAGTCCAGCAGAATATTACATTGGCATCTTGAATATTATTAACAGAGCGGTTAGGAAAGCGTCATTCTTTACACGGTAGCTGGCAGTTTGTAATTCGCTTATTAGCATTTGTATTTTGCCAAAACCTATGCGAGTATCACAATCCATCCATCCATCTCTGCTAACTTGTCTTAAGTTTTTGTTTGTAACATTGTTTCACGAGATGCGATGATAAGGGAAAGTAGAACACGGCTCTATTATCTTTTCGTCTACCCTCGTCCTTCTTTCCTTTTCAGCCGCGTTGTTCCAGGAAAAGATGTGAGCCGGTGCATAGTCATCATCATCTACTAGGTTTGCTCTTTTAATTAAATTTTATTTACCACTGACAGGATCCGTGTAAACTTTATTATATCGTAATAAATTCTGGCCTGCTCTCATCGTACCTCCACATCTCACGATGAAAATATCATCACTAACACTATAAACGACTCACGAAAGATATGCGCTTCAAAAATCAGATGCGACATCTAAATATGTATGAACAGACTTTTCACGAATTTTTTGACAAGGTTAAGATTACAGCTTGTATATTGACAATCGTTCTTATGATGAATGAAATTGATTATCATCATTATACTTGGTTGCGTAATTAAATCACAGGTGTATGAACACAACATTGTTAGGTGTATGTAACTCAAAGGAAGAAAATTAAATTTTCACATTTGAATTATCAAAAAGGTTGTCATCAAATTATTGTTTGTTTCCTAATTGGGCTTTTTCTTTTGAGCGTACCCGAAACGAGAGGCAGAGGACATAGGTATGTATATGCTCACTCATGACAAAATGGCAATACAAAGGGAAAGGGAATCTGATTGCCTGTTGTGTGCTGTGAGCAGAAATGATTCGTTCCAATTCAATTGAACGTTTTAGGTATTCTTTATGTTGCGTCCAAACAACATTTTTCGGTTTTGTCTTTCCAATTTGTTGAATCCCTGATGAGACACATTCATCAATTAATTAAATAAAACTATACATATTCCGGAAATAGCCCAAAGTAAACTTTCACAAAGTCACAGAACGACGAGTTTGCTCAAGCTGTACTCAAAGATTGATCATTTGGGTAACCTACATAGATGCAAACGAACCGCATATGGAAAAACATCTATCTCCGTTTGAGTCTTTTCCTCTCCGTACCTCCTTCTTCTGGGACGCTTAGTGCGCCTTGTCCTTAACCAACAACCAGCATCAGAATCTCCGCTTATCTCTCTACCTCTATCTAGTCCAACTTATTATCTGGCATTTAGTGGCATTGCATCGCTCTTATATTTTTATGTTTGTCCTTTGTCCCAATTCCTTTTTATCTTTTCTCGTGCTATTTTTGAAATTTCGGGCCATCATCATCATCATCTGCAGCAACACAAACACAGGAGAGCAATCATACAAACGACCTGGTTTTCTATTTTACTACATCAGAATAGCCGTCTATCTGCTCGCTGGAGACATCAGCAATACCTACGCTTGTTTTCTCAGTTGTTTTTATATTATGTAAAGGCAATAGTAGTATAACTACATATCAACTCCAAGAGAAGATAGGTCATAGGTGGATTTGGTAAGAGTGGAAGTGGAGATGAAGGTTACATGTGTGAGTCGGTCGTTGTAGGTTAGCCGTGAAAGGTTGACTCTCTATTTTTCTACAGTTTTCCCTTTTTCATATTTTGCCGCAAGTTAGTGTTTCCATTTCTAATTCATATTCATCCTATCCATGCATACACACACGAGAAAGACGTATTTCATCCAATTTATCTCTTTGCATCGTCTTCATCAGTAATACCACCGGAAGTAAGAGAGGGCGGACGGGAGGGCAAAGAGATCACCAACATATCACAAAGTTTTCCCATTTATTCTCTCTCTCTCGTGTGTGTGTGTGCTCTTCCCTTTCCGCTAAAATTTATGTACATGTCGAACAAACAAGGGCACATCTTTTACTCTGCCTGTCGTCACAAAGCACCGCACCCTGCTGTCGTTGAGATATATCCGTACCGTGTCGCCGGCAGGTAGTACTGCACAAGCAAGAATACTATGAACGCATAATGAAGAAAGCTAAGAGGACTATCCTACAAAACGTGAAGATGAGATTTTAGTGTGTCATTGTATTACAGATAGGTACGTTAGCGCACTTTACTAACTCGCAAACATGGGTCAATTTCACTCCCGGTTTTTACATTAAATTACGTTGATGATGAAGTTGCGAAGAAGCACAGATATGTACATAGATAGAAGAAAATAAATTGCCAAAAGCAGCAGCAGTGGTGGTGGTGGTGGTGACTCACAAATAAAGCAACACATCATCTCATCAGAAATGGAAAAGAAACAAGGAGACAAGCAGGAACATGTGGATAATTGCTGCATGGATGGACGGATGATGTGATGATACACTCCCTCAATCTGCCAAAGAGAAAGCTGTGAGTATCTTTGCCAACACAAATGAGAACTTGTTAGCAACCTAGATCCATACCCAGGGATAGATGATCTGCCTCGCTTTTCCTATTTTAACTGAGCAGCAGGAAAAGATCTCATTGCGATAATTCACTTTCCTCTCGGCTTCCTTCTACTCATCGTCGCCGCCACCCACCGTTGTAAACCACACAGTCATTATCTACCCAGCGAATCTAGGTAAAATTTTAGTAGCTAAGTTCCAAGTTCCCATTATCTTTTACTTACGTGTTGAAGTTTACAAAAGTCCTATATACTACACATTAACTTTCCGCAGTCGTGACGGTAGCATTTTTTGTGTCATCTTAGTTGTCTAAAATTAAGCCCTTAACGACGGTCATTTTTGTCTGATAAATTTAGATTCCTCTTTGTTGTGTGTGACCCGAATATTCTTTGTACTTGTGATAGCATCATCAAAGTATTTACTAAATTACCATACGATTCTCTGCAAAATTGGCAAGAACTGTACACGGCCCAGCGTAGTATTTATGTAACGGTGGACTTACTGGAACGTTTGTTTTTACGTTCGTGAAAAGATTGCCATGCAAGTCACACTAAAACGTTGGCATGAATTATAGGAGGACTCTCAAAAGAAAGACTATAAGCTGATACTTGAGATAAGGGAGTAGAATGCCAATCATGTACGAAGTTACTAAGTTGAAGCTAAACTTTGGGGAGGAACAGAAATACCTTCTTGAGCATGCCAAAGCCATAAGCGGTCACTTTTGAGCTAGGTAACTCAAATGATGATGTGTGGGTACAATAAACGTATAAAGTAGTTTTTTATTCTTGTTACTACTACGAGTTAGCTGATTCTTACTAACTGTATTAAGGAAAGGGGTTTTATAGAACAATCAAGAAAAAATACGATACATACATGGGGGACTAACAAAAACATACTTTGTGGTAGTGGTACTATGATTGTTTCCATTTTATTTTCAAACTAGGAAAGAAAGATGCATTTTTATGGTGCTATTAAAAAGAAAGAACGAATTTCGTAACGGTCTTAGCATAAGATTTCCTGCCCTGCTGCGTAATATAAATACCAGTTCATCAACCAAGTTGATCGTATCCTATTTTATGTAGTTCATAAAAACTTTATTTCAGCTAAAATGACTTTTATTTCTGATTTGATGATGAGTATGTCTGAATTTTGGTTGATTAAGGCAAGTGTGCAGATGGGTTTAAACAAAAAATAAGAACCGTGCATTTATGTTGTTTGAAGCTTGTAGTATACCTAAGTTAGTATAAAATATTGATCTTTTTTTTAGCTTTTGACGCTGGTTGGAGGAGTAGGTGGTAGTTAGTTACATCAGAGTAAGTTTTCTGTTTGACGTTGAACCGTCTATTTATTTTTGATATCCAGCCCTTCCCTAGCTTCTAGACTTTGTCTGTTGTTGTCAGCAAAGAGACGTAATAGGCTACGAAACTCATCGTCAGTAGTGTCAAGTACCTCGTAAAGTTAGTAGTGGTTTAATAGTAGTATAGTATAATCTCGAAAGTAATAGTGGAATACATGTTTACCACTACTACTCCACTGACCTTCCATCACCTTGAATTTCGATGGCTTAAAAGAATCCTTCATGACGATCTTTTTTTTAAACTACTTCACTTTTTATAGGTAATGTAGTAATGGTGGTAGTATTCTCGGTTGTTTATGCATCGTTTAACTTTGTTCACGCAAATATTTTATCGGTTTTATTTCATTTCAACGGTGAATACCAAATTTTACTCTGCTACCAGTTCTCACAAGTTTCGTGCAGTAAAAATCCGGTTATACTCTTCATCACTGTCTTGATGGAATGTCACAATTCCACTCGAACATTTTCACATAGATAATTGAAAGTCCTGTGCTACGGAAGAAGTACACATGTACACTAAGTTCACAGGCGGCATATAAATTTATATTCCGCCTGTGAACTGACACTGCTTTTAGAGTTGAGTTGTGCCGAATTTTTAATGCTCGCGTCCGTCCGTCAGTCCAGTATATTTTTGTTTACTTGTTAAAATAGTTGAGATGGTCTTAAACTATTTATTTGTCAAGAATAGAAGCTGTTCCGTAACCTATACTGTAGTAACGGTTTATGAAGGCACGTACCCTTCATATAACAAGTGTAGCAGAAAACAGTCGCTATAACGTATTTTGTTAGTAATATATTGCCTAGCATCAACTATTCATGCCAAATAAATTATGCAAGCATGACCACATGGTTCAACAAAGATTTAGATATTACAGAATGTCTAGTAACGGCGATCTCTTCATTAAATTTCCAAATTGCTGTAGTTACAGAATGTGTACCAGTGCCTGAAAATTTAATAATCGTTAGTACAACCCCATAATAAATAACTAACAAAACGTGGTTAGCTACCATGCTACAAATCTTTAACCATGTCACAATGTCGCATGAGATGCTTAATATGTATAACTATGAGAATAATTATTATAAAACTTTCAGTATCTGCTACTGGCCGAATAAAAGACATATCTGCGTAATACTTCAAATAAATTCACCTATTGTAAATAAAATTTTGTCGGTTTTGTGACAAGCACAAGAACAATGATTATAGCCAACGTAATTTTTCTGTAGCTTTTAATTTACTTGCGCGTCATCACTATCCTAGAATCTGATTCACTGCACTACTAGTTGTTGGTGTGGACAATTATAAAGTAAAGTTATTAGTAAACTACTGTACAGTACGAGCCGTACGACCAGCAGCATGTGCATGTAACTCTAGCGTAGCGCAGAATTACAAGTCCACCCGTTGGAGGGAGAAGGGAAAGTCAAATCAAATTTATCATCGCCCATTATAATATAACGCCATGCAGTAAAAATGGGCACTATCACATCACCACACCACCTTCTTCAATTACTCCAACTATTAATATAATAACAACCTTAAATTATGGCAAACAAAATTTCCCGTTCACACATTGGTACGTTTTGTACGTAGTACGTGTTTGCAAAATAGGTGTGTACAAATATGTAAGACAGTTGTAAATTTCTGCTGGTCGTGCATATACAGTTTCCTATCACTGCTGTATTTTTTATGTACCATAAAAACACACAAGACTGTCCAAAAAGAAAAATGTTTCCCTACACACTACTTTCCAACTTTCAAGATTCATCCAACCATCTACAAACAAACTGTTCCGCTGTTGCATCACCACATTTCAGCTTACTTTTTTGACTTGAGCCTGACGACTTTTACCTAGCAAACTAATGGCCGCTCTCAGTGGTGCCATTTATCTAATCCGTCCTTACGGGTTACACGCGGGTGACGCTAGACTTAACTCTGACACTCCTTTCCATTTTTTATGTTGTTTGCTATAAACTGTATTATACACACAAGGCTAAATAGGTTAATTACTTGTACAATTTTATTACAAAATCTGCACATTTTATGGGTTCATTTTGCCCCAGCATACTCCTCGTACATAGCAAAAAATACGTAACCGAATACACATTCAAAATGACACCAGAGAGAATAATGCCAAAGTCAGTTATTGTATGTCTCCCCTCTCAACGTGTTTTTGTAGTTGTTGCGCACGTGCATTTTGCTAGTAGTAATAAGACACATTGTTTTATGAATTTTTTACGAGTTTTACTGCTA
This sequence comes from Callyntrura guangdongensis, assembly GCA_027744295.1. Lineage (NCBI taxonomy): Eukaryota > Metazoa > Arthropoda > Collembola > Entomobryomorpha > Paronellidae > Callyntrura > Callyntrura guangdongensis. The sequence continues at coordinate 8,267 of JAHZNB010003333.1, forward strand.
CAACAATAACAACTCCCAGAGGGACTCGGCTTAAGCTACAAAAACTTGTGCTTAAATGACAGGTAAGTTTTTTGTTTCTTTCGTTGCTGTTTCTCATCTCTGCGAAAAGGATAACATATTTGGAGCCGTTTCCAACTTTTTCTCCCACTTCATATTACCATGTGGATTTCTCGTAGATTTCATCGAGCTAAAAGGGCGGATTATTTTTTTCCACCAACGAAATGCAATCTTGATTTTTATGAACGATTCCAATTTAAAATCTAACCCATAGGCAGGCTACACATACAGTTTAGCAGATGTAGTTGGTATTTTTCTATTTATTAAATTACTTGGTAAAGTATACAGAAACAAAATAAAGTTTACAATGTGTTCTACGTGGAAAATCTGGGTAGTCAGGCAGTTTTCATCGAAATGTTAACAAAATGGTCCATTCATGCTTTCCTGGAAGTAAAACAGTAAAATTGGAAGTGCTTGTGTTTTTATTCTTTTGAAACGGGAATAGTTTGCCACGGACGAAAAGTTTTAATATGACATGCCTTACCACAGCACCACAGAAGCATGAATAAAGATGAGAAATACACAACCTGACATGGAAAATAGCAACAGTAAACGTTACATTTGTTTAAGGAGAGCAAGTCGAAGTGGCTGTGTAGTACCCCAAGCAAGAAAACCACTTGCATTACTCACTGCTCATAATAACTAATAACATAACTCTTCGTTTTTTGTATCTTCCGATTTTATTCATGGCACATGAATAATGGCTTTCCCCGGTATAGAAGCGCAGCTATTAAGCCTAAATACAAGGAAATCTCCGTCCGTTTTCTTTTTTGTTTGACTATATGTACCTCACTGACTGACTGACTGAGCTCAGTTGTAAAATCGTGGCCAATTAATTTTCCCTTCATCCTCTTTTACTCTGAACATTTCTACAAAAAAAAATCCCAAAAACCAACAGATGCGGAAATAAAATTCCTTATGTATTAAACACTGAAATTGGAAGGTTGAATACCAAGTGATCACCAGCGTTGATGATAATGATGATATACTACGATCTTGCACGGTGTCGGTTAGTGGTTTACTTTAACATACATACAGTTAAAAGTTTCCTAGTTCTATATTCAATACAAAAAACGTTACAAAATTTTGATTTTTTTCTGTATTTCTTCTCAGTATAATTATTTGGGTGAAGTGATGGATGCCAGAGAGTTAAGTTGACTGGCGTTGCCAAAAATGAAGAATTGAAGAATGAAAGTGTAGAAAAGAGATGTCTGCCTAAAGAAAAAGAATGGATGATAGCACGTCTTTTCTAATACAAATATCATAATAGTGAGGGAAGAGGAGGTTATAGTAAAAGGTACAAAGAAAGAAGCAAAAAGTGGATTCGTTGGACTGACATAGCAGGAAAAGAAATGCTGATGAGTATAGGCAAACAGAAACTTCCAGCCTCCAGAAAAACAGAAACAGTTGGGGTTAGAGCAATTAATCACAAACTGGTGAAGCTGGATGATATGCATAGAAATCACTACAGCCATACACACCAGATCAGAGGATGTATTTTACGAGTGTGGTATTACAATTGACTAAAGAAATTAAAGTGCTGCAAGATGCCGTGCTTTTACACTACTCCAGCTAATCAATCAACATGACTTTGAGTAATATCTTAATAGTAATAGAGAGAAAATCGACGGGGAAAGGGAATGATAGTAGAAATAAGATTAATTATATAAGGTTTATATGAGGATAAAGAAGAAAAAACAAGCCATGCTATATTTGCATAAGAAATGCAATCATTTGCTAATGGCTAATATTTGAACATATAAAACTACCTTATACTTCCTTAGAGGATATATAATGTTGCTTGTGCTATAAATGATGATTAGTATTACGGTACTACTTGGCACATCTACTCTACATGTCGTTGTCTTGTTCCGATATTAATTGGTTGCATTGCATGCAAATTTTTGTATACATCCAAACATGACATTTTTGGTGTGCCCTTAAGGGTCGAAATGACCACTTTAAGTTTATGTTAAGTTATCTTTAAGTTATTTATTAAAATTCAAATTTTTTAGAGTTGATTTCTGGGCATTTTCAATGTGATTGTAATTGTACAAAGTAAATACACAACCGCTCCTCATTTTTAATTTTCGACGACATCAAACTAATCGTAAGTGCAAGTGAAAAGATAAGGGTAGCTAACGTCATAAATACGAAGACGATAGAGTAACAAACTATCAAAAATGCAGACTACAGGTTAGTGGATTATGCGACAGTTCCCAGTGTGCTTTAATCCTAGCCAAGTCACTAAGCATTCACCATGACCTCTACAAATACAAACTGTGAAATTTAAGCGTTGCCAGTCACTCTTCTAATACATTAATTTTAAGAAAACGTCATGATTGCTCATGTCATGTAGCATTTTTTATACAAAATCAACAAAGGGCACACATCACCGCCCTCGCCTATAATTCTAAAATTAATTGAAATTCCACCACAGTTCTTATTACTATTACATTGTTTTATTAGAGCTAATTGGTGCTGTTAATGGGTAACAATCATCAGCACCCTATAATTTTTATTTGCATTTGAGCTATTTTTACAAGATATCATGGTATGCAAATCGTCTCTAGAGAACTTAAACATAAAAGTTTGTATGCTATTATAAAAATTGTGATATTGAAAACAGCACACGGACACATGAGGTTATTTAGACATATTATGCGCATATGTGTTTACCCTTCTATAGCTGTCTACTCTAAGTACAGATACAACAAAAAAGTGTAAATATATTCTACAAAGTGAGTAAGATACGTATGTAGATATTCCAACTTTATCTATTCGTGGCGTTCGAAATATCTTTGTCAACTAATTTGAGTAATTAAACAATTTTTATTTGCATTTGAGCTATTTTTACAAGATATCATGGTATGCAAATCGTCTCTAGAGAACTTAAACATAAAAGTTTGTACGCCATTATAAAAATTGTGATATTGAAAACAGCACACGGACACATGAGGTTACTTAGACATATTATGCGCATATGTGTTTACCCTTCTATAGCTGTCTACTCTACGTACAGATACAACAAAAAAAGTGCAAATATATTCTACAAAGTCAGTAAGATACGTATGTAGATATTCCAACTTTATCTATTCGTGGCGTTCGAAATATCTTTGTCAACTAATTTGAGTAATTAAACAGTCAAGGTTCTCACCAGTCTTCATCACAGCTTTTCAAACAATACCACGATTACGATTACTCACCACCGCCGTTAATAGCTGTATGCGTAGTGATGTCGGAAAAAAATTAGCGCAAGAATGTTGGCATTTTTGTGTAAAATAAAAGACAAGCCATTGTTCTTCTACGTGGGTTCAGACTTCAGACAGCCACTTCTTGGAAAATGGATGGGTGCTACGGCTAAAGTTAAAATAATTTTTCTTGAGAGGCGAAAAGTTGGGTGAACAAAGAAGGCTAAGATTATCATCAGATTGTATCATTTGTCACATTGTCATAGACTCACTGACAGATAATGACTACGCAAAGAAAGGTATCTGAGCGAACGACCGTTCCCAATAAATGCCTACCTAAGTATGTAGTTCTGTATTTCTCACTCAGCTCACCCATCTTTAATATTGATTGTCAGTTTTTTGTTGTGCAGACAACCCAATTTAAGTACACTGCAAGTTGTAATTATGCAGTAGTTTGTACGCCATATGTTGTTGCCATTTTGCGGTTGGTGGTATGACTGTTGTAAATTTAATGATGTGACTAATTTAAATCCGATAAGCAAAGATAAATTAATTTAATTTTACCATTTACACTCGTATTTCACAGTTGGTAAACTGATTGCCATTATATAGTTAGTAGGAGTGCCATCGCAGGGAACTGTCCAAAGATTAGTAGTTCAGTATGTTAACTAATCAGATTTCTACAACTTGCTTTGTAATACTGCGAAATGCGCGCTGCTTTTATGGAGGACCCCTTTTAATTGTTTACTGGTCCAGTGAGAAAATAAGATGCAAAATATTCTTATCAGACTGAGATCCTTTTTTTCATACATTGTATTTACCTTTCATCTAGTCGTCATTTCTAATATAAAGGTAGGTTTATTTATGTGTTGAGCACTGCAAAAAATATGCTGATGCATGATAATAGTAGAACTTTGTCAGATCAAATTGAGCTGATAACTTGATATATCACAATTTATGATCATGTTGACTTTTTTACACCTAAAGCATGTTACGAATTTATGACCATACAAAAAGGAGAATGAACTACCATATTAATTATGCGAAAAATTAACTCTTAATAAGCTTTTATCGTAATTACATCAGAAAATGGCTGTTGTGATCATATTCGCACCCATGCATGCCAGGTATTGACGATTACAATTTCATCGGCTAATGTTACGGAAAACGACGATTTTAATCTTTTTCAGAAAGAAAAGAGTAAAGTAAATCCATTTGTGTTGTGACGTTTCCTTTCATTTTCATGACCTTTCCAAAAGTATAAACGATAAAATATTCTCGATTATAACGAGCTACAAAAGTACCAGCATGTGCAAAGCATGAAAACCAAGGCATGGGTCACGATAATCGGGGTAATCTGAAAACGGTTTATCTAATCACGCTAATGTACGTGTAGATATGTGTACTAATCCCTTGTGTTCCAATTTCCTTGGAAGAGAATGGTCAAGTATGGTATCTAAAGTGAAAGGAAATAGGTAAGTTGGTATCGTATATCGTGATCGATTAGCTTCTGTAAAATTTATTAAAATTACTATTATTACTACATAACTGCCCTAATTCTAATTCCGTGTGTGCATGCATGTATATTTGGTCAGCATGTTTTCATCGTATTTGTTTTTATTTGTTTCAAGGCAAAAAAAACTTCTTACTAAGTTACAGTAACGTATCAAGTATCTAGTATTATTTAATTTAATCTGCAGTTTCAAAAAACGGGTAATTAAATGAACAACAACATTGTATAATAATAATGTCTTCATCAAGTCAGATTTTTTTCAATTTCATATTTCTCAAACTTTGCGTTTAACGCTGATTTAAATAAAATCATGTATATCATTTTGAGTCTCACTTTAAACGTATTTATCCGTGTCCGTCCACCCACGCGATGTAATAGCTCGAAATTCTACTTTGTAAAAAAGTCATAATTTTTCGTCATCAACTTTGGCTTTGGTCACATTTAATTTTGTTAATGATGATTGATCTGATGTAACTGTAGTTGTGGTTATGGCAAGTTTTTTGCATGTCATGTTAGCTTTTCTTTCGCGGTTGGTAAACTGTCATGGCTATACTACTACTATGCTCATGCTAGACATTTTATTTGTTTTACAGTTATGTCGAAAGAAATGAAGACAATTTTTTTGCTAATGTGATGGGACACGCGTAGAGTATTTTGTTTTCGTTTTCATCGGTTGGGATAGGACTTTGGCTTAAGTTTTAGAAGAGGAGGGTGGTCGACCCAAATGAATTATTAGATCGTTACCATTAAAAAAGGTGGGATGATGGACAAAGAAAAATATTATTGCGCTATATTTGACATGGCAATTCGTAGTGAGTTTGTAAACGTTTATTCAGGAAGTCACTCCTACGCAATTAGTGTCAAATCAAATGATATGGTTTGGTTGCATGGAGTTGAGGTTTAGACAGAATCAAACACACGCAATAAAATATATTTATTGTCGAGTAATATTTTAAGATGCGTTGTTGAATGACTAGGTACGTACGACTGGGCTGAAATGTGCGCGTGCAGTGCGGAAATGTGCAAATAATTGAATTAAAAAGGAGAAAATGGCAGTTTACACTACATTGTAGTTAAATAGAAGCATTTATAGCGCAACACAGCAACAAAACAACAGTGTGAAGAAAAAATGGCACATATACTGCATATATTACTTGCAATAATGGAGGTAGAGCCACTGCATTCGGACCTGTTGTTTTAGACGATAAACGAAGAAGCAGAAAATATTTTTATTGCACTCAATTGCTCACACTTCCTCTTCTCCGCCTCGTAAACTTAATGATGCTTATATAGTGCTCCAATTAGTTGACACATCTTTTTTGATATCTAGTCGTTGTCTACCTTGTGCGTACACACACATAAAAATAAATGACATGACGTGGTATATATGTACTTATACTGATTCTCACCAGTCCTTACAGCTCCCCTGCAATGTCGTAGGTTAGACGATTCATTTTTTCAACTAATATTTTTATGATGCTAGTGAAATAGCACATTTAGATATGTATTAAAGCATTTATGAAGGGTCATATAATTTGAAAATAATGTAGGTATACCAGACAAAACCAGAAAATATGAGTAACCAGTAATAAAGAACGGTTTATAAAGCGTAATATTAGGTGTCAAACGTGCTGACATACTATAAAGTGGTTCTTCAGCACTCCCGTCTATCACGAACGTGAAGTGCTCATCATAATATTTTCAATTGAAGAAAATATTCACTACAAACTTAAACACTGGTTTTGCAAAAATAACCATAGGCGTATATACCTACGTTTATAATCTCGCTGTATCGCATTTGCAGCAAATATAATTATTTGGGTAGGACGTTATGCAATGCAATTTTTATTATTGTGAATCAGTCCATTGCGTCAGACACAACTGGCATGATACATGGTACATCCAAATTATTCTCTTTTATGGAATTCTGAAATGTGAAAACATATGAAATCTCAGTAGCTCGTTTTTTTATTACATTACCCAAATTACTTTTAAATTGCCCGTCAACCAGGAAGATGACGCTTATCTATTACGTTTGTTTACAAGTACAAATAACACTTGTAAACCTAACGGCGAAAGACGAACCATCTAATATCCTAATGTTATTTTTGTCTGGTATCTCATATCGCCCCGCATTATCCTGTGGGCTAGTTTTACATTTCGAGTCGATAGTTACATCGGTACTATGTACAAGTATACAAGTGTACTACAGAGAGAGAGAGAGTCATTATTGCGGTTTTAACAAGGTTCACATTCAAATTACAGCGTTCTTCATTAATTCTCAAACTTGATTACGGTGTACACAATTTTGCCTGTTCAAACATCAGAGAAACTCCGCCGTGTAGGTAGTGATAATTATAAAGTTCGTAACTACAATTTTTAATCAGTGCAGAGCACCGTAAGTCATTGAATTCAATGTTAATTTTTAAAATGCCCTGTACATTAAAATGAAACTTGTTAATCATTCATCATTATTATCATCATCGTCGTCGTCGTCGTCGTAATCAGTCAACAAAGCAATAAATTGTTGCATCACCCTACCACAACAACACGGTTATTTACCGTCTATTTACTATTTACCTACCTATTTATTATTATAGTGATTATTTTATAACTCAGGCAAACATGTTGCACCGTATGGATTAGTCATACAATGTGTCATTCTCCGTCTCATCACTGATTGATTGACTGAATCAGATGCCGTACAATTTGTACAAATGAAAAAAGAAAAAATCAAGAATGAATGACAAAATTTATTCCCTACCACCTTTTTCCCAGCGGTTTGATGAGTTTTTCTGTTTTTCTATGAGTACTTAATTTTGTGCCTGATGCAAGTTGCAACGTTTTAAGCAGTTAAGCTAGTAAAAATTTATTCACTACCACCTTTTTCCCAGCGGTTTGATGAGTTTTTCTGTTTTTCTATGAGTACTTAATTTTGTGCCTGATGCAAGTTGCAACGTTTTAAGCAGTTAAGCTAGTAATTTTTCAGCGTCTCTCACACATGTGTACATATTGCTGACATTTTTACCATCTCAATCAACCCTTGTGGTGTGCATTATCCATCATGCATCAAAATTCTGGTTTCAAATGCATAAAATGTAAAGTGCATTTGTATTGACACGTTGTAATCTAGCATAATTTATGCCTTTTTTATAGACGGTTAATTACAGGTTTGGGTGGTGGTAGTGGCGGCGGCGATGGGGCCGTATCAAGAAGCTTCTGCTGGTGGTCTTTGGTGCACCACTTTATTCACTTTGCTTTATACAGTACAGTGGAATATGAGTTTCGACATTTTAACAAGAAATGCATAATGACACCTTGTCGATGTCATTATCTTCATGGCCGCTGTTTTGATGCACCACATTGATAATAAAATCAAATAATGCCCATTCAGGTATGTATGTACAATGATGTGAGCTCCTATTTTTCTATTTTATTATTGAACTACAACTTTGCAAGTTCAAAGTAAAATTGACGAGAAATTTTCTGCTGTAGAAAATCAAAATTGGTATTATACCTAGTGTCGATTTATATGTATTCATGTTGAAATCAAAATTTAAAGAGTAGAGCTACTTTAACTTTTATCTCTGTTGTTTTAATCGTATTATATGATTATCGTTTGTAATTTATTTACTGTTTGAAGTAACGGCAACAAGATTAAGTTATAATATGCAATTTGTAGTTTTAGTCTCGTGCACAAACAAATTGTCTGATTTCAAGAAATACCACGTTCTTGTCGAATCTCCAGAGCAACCCTTAATTGAGCAAGGCCGGTTATACCATCAAATACATCAAGTCTAAAGGTTACATTTTATAACCTTTTAAACCACTGTTTATCACATTACACCACGGCGGTTGTGCTGTTTCTTAACTGGCAGTTTACCCACGTGCAGGGGCTGATGAGATATATTTTACCATACTATAATGATTCGTATTATCCCGATTAAATTATATGAGGGCACCATCATGTATATAATTGGTGCCCTTTGCCTTGAAGGCGAACACATGTATGCAAGATGAACGAGTAATGAAATGTAATAGGTATATGTATAGATATAACTATTGTAATTATTGGTACAAACAAAGTAGTAAGTGTGCACACTTGTCCGTTACACACATTTTACTTTTCTCATCATCATGGTCCCACAACTGACAACACCGCTTACAGCAAGTAAATACGTCTGAGCCAGAATTGAAAACAAACACTCATTTTCACAGAACCGTCTTGCACATCAATCCATAGAGTCACTCCCCGTTAATTAAATTTTTCATTAGTTCTTGATTTTTGGTGTAGCAACAAAACATGAAATCAAAAGAATGTTTAAATATGGTCACGTTCACGTTTACTCTAAAAAAGTTACCAGGGAACAAAGCCATTTGATTTTATTTGAACCCTGTAAAATGAGCCAAGATTATTTGGCAGATAAGCAGACAGAAGCTACATAGTTAATAAAAAGATTGTTACATTTACTTCTTCTTTGGAAATAAATTGAGAAGTAATAGCTGTATATAGGCTTGTATTAATGTTAGACGTGATGAACAATGACCTTCAAAGAATCAGACAAGAATCAAGGGGATTGGAATAGGAGGACACCATCAACTGATAAGGGTATAAAGAACAACGATTACTGATTACACGTAAGAAACTATTACTAGTCCATACCTACAACCTACATTTTATTTTATAAAACGTCCCCGTCGTTGCATTAATCCCCTGCAGTAGCCTTTTAAATGTAACAACTTTATGATAATTTCAAATAAAATGTAATAATGTATGCAAGACTAGCTCACTAGCTGTCTTTTACTCTCCCTCTCTTTTGAAATGGGGAGAAGTTCATTGAAGATTTTAATCAGAAATAATCAGCATATATGGCAGTTACATTATTATTTATGTGTTGTGTAGATGTGATATTACCTAGTTGTATTTTTTGTCATTGTCGTTCAGTCAGGCAGGGGCTCGTTACTAGTCGTTACGTGTCATAGGCACACAGTCATCCCATGTAATAACAGAGTGTACTATTAATATGAAAGTAGTATCATCACAGTATCAATTTTTGCGGTTATCTCATGGAAAGATCATCCTCTTCCACACAGCCCAGCGTAATTATATTATTACTACATGTATAAAAAGGCTCTCATTTATCGTCAACAATGCATGTTCTAGTGTCGTCGGTATAAGATCATCAAAAAGAAATAGAAAATACCTACAACTAACAGAACAATGAATGTTGAATGTTGTGTTATGTTAATCACAATAAATAAATTACTACAAAGTCATAGGATTCAATGTTCAAGTTTAAAATGTTTTTTCTCGTAATGCGCTAACTGGCGCCTTGTGCGTCGTATTCGTATTATGGAGAAGACGATGAGAAACGAAAATCAAAAAGGTTAAAGGTTTCAATGAACGGGATAATAATATGTGTATTAAATGTAAGTATATGTAGGCATCCGTTTTGTTTACTTTAATTTACATAAAGCAGTACATTGTTCATTATTAATGTGAGGATAAGAAGGTATGTTATGTGTACCGTGTACAACGTTGAACGTACAAAGGTGAGATGTTCTCAGAGGGACAATTGCAGGGCGGTAATCAAATAGAACAGATTTATTTTGTGCGTGCTCATCTAAAATTAACAACGCGGTATATTCTCAATTAACAACAAAACACGCAAAATTGTATTAATGCACTGAAACATGAGCAATGTTTTCATCATCCTCATCAATCATCACCATTTGCATGCATACGTTTGTTATTCTTAAGTGGAGAGCTTTCAGTTTCAGTAACACGTCGCTTCGGAATTAAAAATAGGATGAATCTCTACTATTATTATTGTGTTTCTTTTGAATACCCAGAAACCCAACAGCTAAAGAATTGTAAAATCGACTAGGTCACTTGAACAACATCGCGTGTATTGTATGAATCGGAGTTCCTAATGTGCGTTGAGGCGAGGATGATGTCACGATGTAAACTGTGTTACATTTTATGCTTGGTAAGGTCTACTGCGTCTACTACAAATTATAACGCAAAAATAATGTAATCGTGTGTCGTTGTAGTCTTTAATCGAACAATATAGTGTTCCCTGTCCATCCTTCTCACTCGAGTAATTACTATTCCACTATCAAACATACAGGTAGGCACAGTTATCCGTCAAGATGGTGTGTTCAGTGGAGATGTCGTGGCGAGAAAGCACAACGACGACTCTACGGTTTCATTAACCACGTATAAAACGACAACATTTTTCCCCAATGTATGACCCCAACCTCAGCTCCACCTCAGTTGCACGGTTGCACCCAAGCATTTCATTTTCATTTGTGTCGTTTTATGATTCCTTTTCTCATCGCAAAAATGTTACCTACATTACGTGGGTGTATGGCTAACTGTCTTACAAAAGTTACAAGAGCGTTCCCCTTCTTCTTTTCTAAATAAAAATGTATACAAATCAACCGTTTTGAATTTTCCCATCCTTTTACTTTCATTAGGGGGATATTCTCACAATGACAGCGTAACGACGTTTAACGTCAGACACACTACTCTTCTTGTACTATTCTTTCGTGTGATATGCCATCATCCTCTTCACACACAAACACACAAGCAATTATGATTACGTTTTCTTCTCCGTTTGCACCATTTGCATTACTGTTTTAGTTTCTACCTCTCGATTTTTATATTAAGCTTATCGGTTTTTAGTCTTATCATGCAGTCGGCAATGACGATACCACATAACGATGATACACAATAATAACTGTGTTTAGAAAATGTGGGGTTTTCATTCTCTCCCTTCTTCTTGGGCACCAGTCACTTCTGTCTCTCGTATGGGACTTATCATTATCATAGTCATAATAGAATGTAATACGTAATACTTGGCATATCGTCGTTATTTTGTTATTTACTATTACTTTATTATAAGACCAATTAAAACCAGTCTCATCCTTCAGGTTCTGTTTCAGTTGAAAATTGCCGTCGAATGGATGCACACGCAAAGTGAGAGTTGTATCAAACAAATAAAAATTTCATTTCGTAATCCAGTTTCGTAATTTTTTATAACTGCACTGCTTAGTGCGCCGCCACCATCTTTGCTTTTACTTGAATGGAGTGGACAATCGTTTGATCTTTTTTTCGTCGTTTTTCATAGGATTTTCGGAGTACTTGAACTTGCTTGTCAAGTTTCTTGACTCTGGTGTGAGTGTGTGGGTGAGTTTTGTTTACTCGGAAAGGTGTATGAATGTTCCAATAACACCAATCAGTGAAAATCTTTTTGAAATCGTCAAAAATGGCTTCGTCAAAGTGGTGTGATAGTTGTTTAAGCTCAACAACAACATGGACTGTGTTGGTGGCCATGTTACTGTCACCGGTGAATGCTCAAGGAGGATTAATCAGTGGTAGTGGAGGAAGCAACAGTGGTCTTTCTGGGCCCGCGGGTGGAATTGGTGGACGGGGAAATTCTGTGACAAATATTTATTCTGGAAATGTGGAAAACAGTGATAGATTGATAGTGACCCCGTACATCAATCGGGGAGAGGTTGATCTTGCGAGAAATCTGTCGAGAGTGAGCAACTTTACGAGAGTACAAAGCTACTCTGGATTTTTCAATGTCCATCCTACATACAACTCTAATCTGTTTTGGTGGTTTTTCCCTGCCGCGGTAATACGAATATCTTATGAATAAACAACTGAAACTTATTCCCATTTAACACAACCAGTGCAACGCGTATCAGCGAAATATGACGTATTTCAACGTTAATTTATTCAAAAGCAGAAAGCAATTCTTTTAGTCATGTCATTATTTTATGAAATGATAAATAATATAGGTTTGATTTGTGACGACATTTGCGTTTTAAATTCATTGATAAATCTTGCTTACAGAAGGGCATTAATGAAAATTAACAAAATGTAGCTAATTATCATTTGTCATTCGTGGCAACAGCCGAAAAGATTAAGTATACCATCATTACCAACATTTGTTAAATATTATTTGGGTGATTTAAAAAATTGTAACATTTATATTGAATACATTCTCAAAGTCATGCCGCTGTCTCATTTTTGACCAAAACTGGAAATGCTTTGCACATTTGAAAAAGTTAATTTTGAAATACATCATATCTCTGTGATACAGGTTGTACTGTCCTTTTCTCGATACTGTCGTTGTAAGCTCATTTCATAAATGCTGTCGTGTTGATGATGAAGCGTAACGCACGTATTGATTTTTCTATTGCGTAGTATAATGCGGAGTATGCCCCTGTTGTCCTGTGGCTTCAAGGGGGGCCTGGAGCGCCATCTCTCTTTGGACTGTTCACAGAACATGGTCCATTTTTAGTTGATTCAAAAAGTTATCTCCGCTTCCGGTCCAATCCATGGTCTTTGACACATTCAGTCCTCTACATAGACAACCCAGTGGGTTGCGGTAAGTACGAAACCAATTTTTCACCCATTTTGGCTAGATTTTTAAGTTTATAAGCAATTAGACTATATTAGGACGCTGTTTCAATGCGAATATTTTTTGATATTGTGGTAATTGGCAATAGTGGTGATATGCAAACTTATTGTCTGTACTTGGAATGTAAAAGAAAAATAACACAATATGCAATAAAATAAAGATGAAAGATAGCCACATGAAGTGCAGCACAAGCGAAACTGGAAAGTTAAATTTTAAAACTTTTATCCAACTGAGCTCTTCGGCACATAATGCCCTCCCATACCCTTTGCACAAGTAGGTATGCTAACAGTTCCCTTAAACAAGCTAATCTCGCGAACGCCAGGGGATAGTCAAAGTTGTGGAGTGTTCTTGAGCTAATAATTCCGAGACATTTTATTCTATTGAGACAAGCTTTGTAGGTGATCGATCAATAGGAATAAAATGTATTTTAAAATGTTGTTCTGTGGCAACCCGTAAGGGTAAAAACCAAGGGGTCACTTTGTTTACTTTGGATCTTGTTGGTAACCAGGGAAGAGCTCAAATTTAGCATACAGGATCCAGTTTGGTATCTGTATAAGTATGCCGTTGACTTACTAGAAAATTCGATTGATCATTGTGGGTTCTACCTTCAGATAAAGATACCCCTCCTACAAGCTGTTCAAAGAAATTCCATTAAAACGTTGTCTCTTTCTAGTCTCTCCTCTGTGTATTCCCTTTGCCATGCCACTGTTTACTTTGCGC
>JAHZNB010003334.1:0-10404 GCA_027744295.1 Callyntrura guangdongensis
ACTAAGAGGAGTAAGGTTATGTTATGTTCAGTTAGATAAGGTTAGGTCAGGTTACCTAACCAACCTAACCTAAAATTCTGAGTCGATTGAGATCAACTTTATTTTTTCAGTGAAAAAATCATAAAATTTTGAGGGGCCACCACTTGTCACTCTGACCCATGATTTTGTATATTATGAACTAAATAATAATATTTACATACCTAATGCAAGATTCTTTTCTTGACCTTTTAAAATTGAATCTCTAATGCTGCATCCTATGGTCGAACAAAATCCTGAACCATACTGAAAGCAAATTTAGATTTTCACAAAGTTGGCCATAGTTTCAGTTATAACATTTTGTACTCAAAATGTATAGAACGGTTATCTGGCATTATTTCCTAATTTACCCAAGGTGCTTTGGAAACAAAGACGTTTCAGAGGCTGTAACGATTACCTGGAATTGTTTCCAAAGTAACTTGAATGTACCATAACCTTGACACAATTGAGGTAATAAATAAAAGTGATAGATATTAATAATCTTATTTCTTGGTGCTGGCTGCCAAACCGTCCCCATTTCTGACGAAAAGAATCTTTATATTTCTGGTGGATGGAAACGGAACTATTTAAATATCCCACGATGTTATATTATATGCACATTATATATTACATTGTTAAATAAGTTGAATTACCCAAAGGGCTTACCTTAGTAGTGGTCATAAACAATCACCATAATCAATTGTCTTTTATTAACATTATTTAGAAATTTGTAATGGCCGTAGAAGAAAGGGAGTCAAACGAAAGAAGAAAGCTGCATACGACAGAATTATTGACGGCCTCAAAATTCGCTCTGATAGTCATGGATTTTCCAATGACGAATTACATGAGATTTGGAAAGTAGTTGGTCATCCTCATACCAACATAAATTGCACTCAACGTAGAAAAATAATTCTTCTCATGACACCGCAGCGAAAAGTTAGTGATAACATCATTAAACAAATTGTGTTTTGGTTGAAAGACGCACACAAGAGGGGATTTAAACCAACAGTATTAATTGGAGTTTATCAGCTGCTAAATTGTAAGTTCTCAAATTTAATTTTTTAGTAAATATGGACCTTTAAAGATATATGAATAATTAGTAGCCCCTTTGTTTATTATTTTTGTGAATTTTAGTGTACGTTGATTATAGACTAGTCGAAGACAATGGACTTTTCAACGAAACTGTTTTGACTAGAATTTTGCTAACACGGACAGAGAATTATGGGGTAATGGTTGAAACCTAATATGTCACTTGTATTTTCCTGTGTACCGTTCGATTCCGTGGAAAATGCGACTGTTTAGAAGTATTGTTACACCTAGTATTTTAACTTTTCTGCATATTAAGGAGTTAAACAAACTTTCAGGGACTAAGGGGGCAAAAGCTACGCACATAAATCATGTATTAGCATCATTGCAGTAAGTTAATTTGCAAATTTTCTACCTTTTAAGATCTCAAGATGAGTGTGCAATTGTGATAGGTAACAATCAAAAAAATCTTATTAGACTTTGCAAAGGTATGCGCCCTGAACTATTTGAAAACGAGGACAACATTTTATGCAGGATCCGTAATCCAAGCATACCTCAGGATGCATTAATACGATTTTATCAGTGCAGAGTACGGATTCAAACAGGAATCAACAACGAACTTCATCCTATGGCTGATAGGATTTTTCCTGAATTTCTGCCAGACTCCCACAGAACAGGCCAATTTGTCAGGTATTCGAATGTTTGTTATCGTTTTAAATTTAAACTCTTAAGAGTGTCTGATTCATTGAGGTTGTTTTGAAATTCATAAACAAAACTAATTTCAAAGCTTAAAGGATGAGGAGTTGGTTAAATATTTTTTCTGCAATACAAAGTATCAAGCACGTGTAAATCACAAAAGGGCACGGCACCTGAGTTTGATGAATTTACTGTTTTTATTGGGTGTACACTGCGTATTTGTACACATTTAGCAAAGTATTTGTCAACCAATTACTTAAATATGAGATTTCTTTTGAGTCTGCCTGGAAATACATTTTCCGTTTGCATCTAATTTTTGAATATTTTTTAAACAATAACTGTTTCTCAAATTTTTGCGCACTAATGACCAAAAGCACATCATTTTTTATATAGCAATTTTATATTTTCCCTGGAAATTGGCGACCCACCTATAACCAAAATTAATTTCAAGAAGTATTGACAGTGTATAAAATTTATTTCTCCAATATTGGAGACTACCACGACTTTACTTTGCTAATATTGAGAAATGCATTTTATGACTTGATTTTTGTAAGTCAAGATAATGGAGATGGAGCAGGCTCTTAACCTCTAACAGAAAATAACACTCATAGAACGTTGAGTAAATATAACTAACCTAACATTTCGTTTAAAATGTTGGCAGGTAATTTATTCATGTGCTTGTAAGTGATCCTAGATTGCTTTTACATATTCAGGTATTCCTTTGGGGCATGCAAGCGAACTGGCTGCAATGTTACTGGGCCCAGTCATTTACAAACCGATTTTCAAATATTAATTTAGAAATTAGATTTTAAAATGTTTCTACCCTTAATCATCGCAACAGCTCATAACGATTTTACTCAATTTTAATTATACTCACGTATTTAACAACGCTATTGTGTCATTGTGCTTTCATTTTCAGAAAGAGCATGACAGAAAAAATACTAAAGTGCCTGGAAACTGTCAAAGGAACTGCAACAATAGCTCTTACATCGACTCTTCTGAAAATATTTCAGCAGTGGCTAGAACCTATAATTCATCAAAGTATGTATTAATATAACAGTAACTGCATTTTGTCAATCCACATCAAACACCAATCTTTTTTTTTATTTACAGGGTTCAATTGTTTTGCTGGGTTTGGAATTAAAGAAGATCATGAAAGATATTTCTTTTTGTTGGATCGATGTATAGCAATTGGACATATTAGACAAGCAGGATTACCAATTTTAAACAGATGGATCGGGCGACTTCTTTATGTGTGGGACTTTTGGGCTTTTAAAAAAGCCATGACGGAACTTATGCCTTTTATTGAGCCGGAGAATGATTTAGGAAGTAAGAGCCTTAGTAGTGTACGAAATATTCAGAGAGGAACATTGTTCGTTAGCAAAATTTGAAAAGTTTTGTATAAGGAAGGATCCGTTCAGTTGTAATGACACCCTTCAAGTTTTCCTAACGACTGATTTCCCGGATTTCCCTATTAAATAAATATTCTGTAATCTTGAAATCTTGGGTAGCACGCATCAAATTAAATATGGTGTTTGTGTAAATACATTTTGGAATGTTGTTTTATAGAAATGCAAGTTCTCCATGAAGTAATTCTCAACCGATTTACACATTGCCCTTGGTTACGTTATTGCATTTGGAATTTTTTACAAGATGCCTTTTTTAGCTGGTTAAAAATGCTGGATATAAGTAAAACTCCTGAAAAACAGGTTTCTGGCTTGGAATGGCTTTTGAAACTCATGAAAAAATGCGTAGCATCCATTGTCTTTATGTGTCAGTATACTCAAGAGTCTAGTTATCTCATTAATGAGATGTGCCGTTTCTACGTTACGGTAAGTTACATCTTTTTATTAATGATAGGGCAATGTTGTTTGATTAATCATTAATGTATTTGCTAAGTGACTAATAATTTAGTTCTTGCATGTTACAGATGCCAGAATATTTTCAACTAGCTAAAAATTTGGGAACTGACCTTAAGATCAAAATGTTACAGTTGCCTGATGCTCTTCTTTCCGCTGTCATTTTAAGTGACTGTCTGGACAATTACAACTTGCTATTACAATGCGTTGATGACAGGTAATAAAACAACTTGTGTGACGTTAGTCTTGAGAACGTGAACTCGTTGTAGTAAATAATGAAATTTGTCTGTGGTTATTTGTGATGTCACCATGTGAAACTCGACGAGAAACATTCCCTTGTATTCATTGTTGACAAAAAATGTTCATTGGTTCACCTACATCCAACAAGAAGATGTTGATTTTGTGTACGTATATCCAAGGCCCACTAAGTGTAAGTAATGCACCTCTGTTGCAACCAATTTATCTGGCCGATCAGCTTTAATAAAATTCAGGAGTAAAAAGAAATAGCTTGACAAACAGGTGCAATTTCTTATTTTTTATTTATTTCTGAATTTGTTGCTGTTGCTACACAGAGGAGAATTTTTACTTTTATGTACAGAGCCTAGGAAACATCTCCGTTCTCTCCTTTGTTTGATGGTCACGAAGATGCCCGGCAGTCATTATTGGCAACAATTTATATTTTGCATACAAACATTTGTGAACTACATACTACTCCGTTGCTACGTTTGTAAGTGAAGACCCCATCTATCAAACGTGGTCTTCCGTTACAAACGTAGAAACATATTATTTGGTTGTTTACAAATATTTGTATGCAAAATATAAATTGTTGTCAATAATGAATGCCGGGCATCTTCGTGACCATCAAACGAAGGAGAGGACGGAGATGTTTCCTAGAAGCAGTATCCATCTACAGATGGATACTGCTATACACTGAAGTTATCAGCCTTGGGTATCAGCAAAAAATAATATGTTCGTTGGCCTTTTCATAACAATTATAAACATATCGAAATTAGTTGAAATAAAAAATTAACCATTAGACTAAAATATTAGTGTCATGGTTCAGTACTTACCTAATATGTTAACGATGAATACCGGGGTATTAAAGATTGTGCATAAGTATTGAGTCTTATTTGAAGATGTGACTTACCGAAATTCTAATTAATTATTTTGTTTGATATAGAATGCAACTTTCGGATACTTATGAATTGAATATAGATGACTTTCTCTTGGGCGTCAGTGCTGTCCTGGCTAGGGGTGTTAAGGTCTTATTCAAAGAACGTCTGGTAAATACTAACGACTTTCTTTTGACTAATGTTCAGACTCTGGCTTCAGAATGGTTCACGAAAGAAGACAATGAAACCGCGTACATAAAGCCAGACATGGACATCAAACTCAAAAATGATTGCGCTTTAGTGCTTTATTGTAGTTAAAAAGAGAGTTTATGTAATTACTGTTTGTTTGTATGTATCTTATACTTTTATTATGTATTGTATTCATATATTATTAGTACGGTGTCTTATGCCGTCGCCTTTGTTTAGTTTGATCCTTTACAAAAAAAATGTAATACACTTTATGTTCTTTGTCCATTGGCATCATTTTGTATAGTAAAGATATGTCTGTTGCTGGCGTGTGATGTCTGCAATGTCTCAGGGTGTTCAATGTTAGTAGGCTGGTCTAAAGAATTAGAGGAGACCAATACTAAACCAGCAAGGGTGAAGGAGCGGACAGCTAAACTATTGAAATTTTACCGTGTGAATCTGTTTATTTAAGTACATTACAAAATGTAAAGATAATTATATAGTGTTATTGACAATTTTGTGAACGTCCTTGCTTTAATGACTTTGATAAATAAATATTAAATATGGTGTTATCTAATCTAACTAACCATAACCGTGATTTCTTCAGCAATAAGTAAATCTAATGGCCTTTTAGAATGCTTTCAACATTTTGTGTTTAAGTGGAAAATTGAAACGGCTACTACTAACGAAGTTTCAAATTTGACGTGTTAATATTTTGCACAAATGCTGCATATAATAGCTGTGTTATATATACAAAAATTTGTTACGTCCAAATTTCACTACTGAAATTATTAAAGATAAAAGACCATAATTTTAAGCCAAGTAAAGTTATTCTCCAAATCTAATTATCTATTATACACTCTTTTAAACGTGTTCATATTATAATTTAGTGAAGTGTCCGTTGTACGTTATACCTGAAATACTTGTTTTAATAACTAACCGCGTTCGCTCGGTTTGTACAATGACCCACACTAATCATGCAAATAAGAATTCCAACTATGTACAACGATTAAATGGCCATTAATTCAAAAACGTTAAAATATCACTATCATGCTTGACGAAAAAGGAAAGTGTTTTAATACATAGGAATAAGTAATAAATGAACTATTACTGCCACTACAAATATTTTAAAGTGATGATTAAGTATACATTTTTTAGTTCCACTAAAACTTATCTATGAAGAAACTTACAAGTTTTAATGTAGGTGTTTCTGCGACATTTAAAATATTACACGCCTATATTTTCACTGGCTGGAGGCAATCGTTGCCGGTTAATGGACTACGGCTCATAAGGTAAAAATGTTTTCATTGAATCTATGGAGACCAATCATACTTTATATTATGTACCTTTAAGGAAAATTTAATGATATTTGATGATATTTTTAGGATTAAGATTACTAACGACTAACGAGTTTGTGTATTGTTTTAACAGACATTTTTCATCGATTCTTTAAAAGGCTCGTATTGATTTAAAACTATTTTTCTCGAGAAAGAACCAACATTGACAAAAACTACACTTTAGAATTTTGCAAAAATTTTGACTACATTATTACACAGTAATAGTAAGCAAATTGAATGGAGTGTATAAATTAAGGCTACGCCACCACCACTATAATTGAAAAGCGCTGTTAGTGTCTTGTTTTTAACCAGATTGACTATTACCGTTACATTTGTGAATGGATACAAAAACGGCAAGTACTCCTAATAAGAACATACTAGTCCTCGCTTGTACAACTTTAAATCCTGCTTTATGTGCTTTCTACTGTACAGTGACCCACTCCCGGAAATCCGATGAAAGAAAGTTGAAACTTTTATGCAAGCTTCAGCTAAAGTTTCTAACATATCATAGCTACAAGGACACTAAAGTTTGAACTTAGCTAACTCTTGGGGCATTAGAAGTCTACGTATTAAATTTGGGTTCTGGTTGACATAGTGACATTAACAGTGGGTACGCTTTTGCTGGATCGAAAGTGGGTGGTGAGTGGAAAGAATAAGGGACCGGAACCAATTGAGTAACCCCTGGTAATTGATCGTCGGAATTTATTTTCCATTTTACATATACGGCCCTACAGGGGCATGCGACAGTTCCCTTAACAGAGCGCTGCTACTACGAATTTAACGAATTAAACACTCGAACGAGTCCTGCGCTGAAACGGGTAGCTTGCCGTTCTGGAAGGCTGCAAGTTGGGGGCCCTGGGCAAACCGTATCAACGTATATAGTATGCGGTAATTTTTATTTCATCAACAAAAATATTTTAATATTTTGTCACGTCGATTGAATATACCGAATACCGAGCATCTTCTTGCCCGGCTTCCATGTATTCGGGTATCATATCATCATCACGACCTCGGGGAAGGACAATTTTACCTGTAATGTATTAACTGGCTTGGAGGTTACAGCCATAGGCTACCAAAATTTTGGGGAGGGGTACGTTCGCAATTCTGGTAACCTCCAAACCACTTTTTTTAATGCATTACCTGTATTTGAAGTCGATCAATTTCAAATCAGTTGATGATTTTTCATTTAAGCCTCTGGGCAGATTAATCAAGTAATCGCCATACACCAAGTAATTAATCGTCGCCTAAAGCGGAGGGATTAGAAAAATGACTAGGTTTAACTAGGTATGTATATAAGGAATAATATGTTATTTTTTCTGGACATGACAAGTATTTTAACACTGTCACGCGAATAGTGGTCTACCAGCATTTGGAATAAAGAGTCGATTATATATTGTAAGCGGACGATGACTGAAACTATTGCATGCTCTTACTGTTTAAGATATGCGGGCTTTATTAAGTGACGAGGTCATTTATTAACTTCACGTTGTCTGTCAGTCTGTCAATCCAGACGATAACTCGACTCGCAAACGGTTTCGAATTTTGAAATTCTAATTTTGCCAATCGATTCCTCATCCCTTGGGCTCTCTTAGGAATGATTTTGGAGTTTCCAGGTGAGACCATGAGACCCACAGGTCTTTAAATAGGTCACTCAGTAACTGCTACGAATTTTGAAGTTGTTTTCACCAGTCGATTACACATTCCCTGTGAAGTTGATGAGAAGATTGGAGGGAGGGCTTGTTGATTGATTACCAATCAAGTGATCACTTCGTCACTTTGCTACTATTACTTTGTCGGTTTATTTATCAACATTTTAGGATCGTAAACTTTTTACCACAGTGATAGACAAAGAAAGTGTTTTGAAAAGCGTCCCAACCCGATGTGTGCAGTTTAGCAACACCACTCCAGTGTATTTTAATTTTACACTTTGCAACAGTTGCAAAATCTTTGTGTAACACTTTCCTCATTTGGGTATTTATAAATTATGGTTTTTGGAAGGAGAATTCATCTTGTATATTTGTTAAAATTTTGCGTTTCAATTTACTTCTACTTAAGTGTCCAGAAATTGTCGTCAAGATTCGTCGTTCATATTCTGTCTTGTTCAAGCCTTAATACCATAAATTATGTACACATTTATAAACAAACCGATCATACTATACTTAACAACATAGACAGTGGCAATGCATGGTATAATAACTGTGAACATCATTATGAACCCATGAAGTCAATGCAAGTTTTCGAAAATAAAATTTGAGAACTTTTTGGCTAGAACTTAGACTTGGAACTTTTGAACTAGAACTCTGAACAAAAATGATGCTCACTGGTAATTAACAAATGGTGTTTGGAATTTTTATTATTTCTCCATGTAAACTTACATAGTGAGAGCCAGTAGTGAGTAATTTTCATTATCATTGTTTTCGGGCGTTGCCAAGAAGGTCTCAAATTTTATTTTCGAATTTCGATAACGATACTTACGTTAATAGCTACCTGTGTTACCTTAGCATGAATATTACTTTTACATTACATTGGACATTGGACGGCATATTACGCCTTTTACCTGAGTTTATGTAATCGAGGTATTAGAAATGGAAATGAAACCGATGAAACGTAGGTCGTTTTCATTGAAATATCAAGCCGAAAAGCCCCCACTTAAAATAGGAAGATCTATTTTAGGCATTGACTGTGATAAACCATATCAAAGTCAATGATTTTAGGAAAGCATTAAGTTTGAGTGTTGTTAACGTTGCTGTATCAGCAGCAATGTCTTCCACATCTTGCGCTTTAGCATTGTCTTTGGTCCGGTTTCCTTAGTCACCTCATTCATGGGAAGAGACACGCTTTATCATCTGCTATGCTGTATCAAATTCGTATTCGTGATGTTAATTTTGTTTTACATTTGTTATAATATGCTATTTAAACTAATTTAGGTTTTTAAAGCTAAATTTAGTAATTTTAGAGACCAATTTGTAGAAAAACAAGAAGTTGTACAACCGTACAACTATTGAAAAAGCTATATGTTTGTCATTTGAAGAAAATTGTGACCCCAGGGGACTGCATGGATTTAATATCTTCCCGATCCACCGAACAAGGCTCGGGGAACATGAGGGGTACTGTGATATACATAATGTATAAGCGCTGGGAACATCCTCGTAATAGTCGTAATGCTAAAAAATGGGGAACCTCGGGAAGATAATAAATCCATGGGGGATTGACCCAAACCCTTTGAACTCATAAGAGCTATTGACCATCCCTATCGATTGCCGAAAATAGAATTTCAAAATTCGTTTGTGTTTAAAAGTTATCGTGGCGTGGGTACAGTACAGACATACAACCAGGAAGACGATCTCATTTATTAACTACTGCATACTTTCAGTAGTGAACAAATGAAACGTACGATTTTTCTATGGATATCTGTAAAACAGAAATTCTTAAACATGCTCCCAACAGTCGCAGTGTCTTTCAATAGCTTCAATCCTCAAACAACTTTTATTGCCAAAAATCGACTCAGACAAGTCAGCCAATTAAGAACCATGCTCATGGAAATACCCGGCCACGTAATTCCCAACCCAGCCAATTTTGCTCATAACCCTCATCAACAACTAATATGACTGGTATAATATGAGTGAGTATACCAAGTTTCAGCAAGTACTGACTAAATTTGTAGAAGATGGCTCAAAGAAATCGGATCGACGACGGCCTTTAGTTAATTTTTTCATAAATATTCAAATTCAGCATGTTAAATTACCTCCGTGTACTTAGTTATTTGAACTTTATCTGTGAAATTTGTATTCTCCTCTCTACCTCCTAAATACACAATCTCGAAAAGCGCTTGTATGTACTGAAGGACCCATAACCACATCGGAAACACGAACATTTAAAATTTAATTACTCAAGTTTCGCTATTATGTGAACGATATCCTATGTAAAAAACATTAATTCATTAAGAAATTAATTTTATTTCAACCTGAATGTATTTTTTGAAAAAATCAGGTCCAGTTTGTATATGTGCAATCAAAAAAGTATCAAATTTCATGACGTTATTTGATTCGTGATGATAAGGGTTATTAGTAAAAGGGAGGCAATTAACCGGCATAAAAAATTGCAAGAATCGTCCCTCAGATTAGTGGGGATCGGCGAGTACCCAAAACATTAATGAGCCTCAATCGTCCCTGA
>JAHZNB010003335.1:0-24005 GCA_027744295.1 Callyntrura guangdongensis
CGCGCAGTCTATAAGCGTGCTTAGGTATGTGCTAGCGTGGATCCGATATTGAGTGTATGCGTGTGTGCTCCAAAAAAGTGGGGATAAACAAGAGACAGGAAAAACGTTATTGTTTTTTTTTCTCCTCTCTTTACATCTTTTACATGCTGCTGTGCTTGTACTACTTACTCGGCGTGTTATGATTGAACTTGTGTGCTTCCGTGGCGGAATGCGAAAATATCGGGCTTAAAAGGAGTGAAGAAAAAAAAGTTGGAACGGAAACGAAAAACGGGACAGATAAATACTACTACTGTTCCATATTTCTATTTTCCAATGTAAATAAATAGAAAGGAGTGTGTGAGAGAGAGGGGGGGAGGGAAGAAGATATACAGTCAATAATATACATTATGACGGGCATGTTAATATGTTGGCGGCGACAGCAGCCCAAGAAGCAGCAGTGTGGTGGTCGTTGTTGTTATTGTTTTGGATGAGGAGCAAGTTGTAGTTATTAGAAAAGTTGGGGAAAAGGGAAAAAACTTTGTTCTCTCCCTTTGGAAGAATTTTCCTGGTAACTGTATAAATAGAAAGTACAGAGAACAAGTTGTAACTTATGTGCCATTTATAGTAATACTGTAGGGGCTGAACAAGAGGAGGAGGAGGAAAAAATGATGATGATGTAGAAGGATATTTTTGACGATTTTTATGATCGCCCAAGTGTCTTGAAGTGCCTGATATTGCATTCTATCCAATGCCATCACGTGTGGTTTGTTGTCCTACCGTATGCCACACGGGTACGACATAATCTTTACGTAAATGATATTATTACCGGGGACAATGGTGGTAATGGGTGGGCACTTACGGAAAATCAAAATGACAGCTTGATGACTGTTGTTGTTGTAAAATGACACTAGTTTACAGAGCTTTTGTGCGCAAGGTTGAAATAATGAGAAGGTAGTACAACTCATGATGAAAACGCGTCAAGTTGATTATTAGTGGAGTGACTCGTATAAAATTATAAATAGACATGCAGCAGCGGTTATTAGTGAGAAACGGAAAGAAACGTTAAAGACAGCCATGTTTCCAGAGACTGCACTTTGTTACGGTTGGTTACTGTATTGTTACAAGGGCAGCAGTCGCAATCAAAATGACAGCTTTGATGACTGTTGTTGTTGTAAAATGACACTAGTTTACAGAGCTTTTGTGCGCAAGGTTGAAATAATGAGAAGGTAGTGCAAGTCATGATGAAAATGCGTCAAGTTGATTATTAGTGAAGTGACTCGTATAAAATTATAAATAGACATGCGGCAGCGGTTATTAGTGAGAAACAGAAAGAAACGTTAAAGACAGCCATGTTTCCAGAGACTGCACTTTGTTACGGTTGGTTACTGTATTGTTACAAGGGCAGCAGTCGCTGTAGCGGCATGGGAAGGACAACCTTGGAAACGAGTTGACAAGTGTGACTAAGTTCCCCGAAAAATAAATAAAAAACTTTTTTTATGGGGCTCAACAAAAATGACATTCAGGGATGTAGTGGGGATCATCAAAGTGAGTCATGAGTGGAAGAAAACAAGTTTAAATGGGTGATTAATTTGTGGTCAGGGTCAACGCCGAAACATTTTTTGAATGATCTTAATGTAATGCCGTACAGCTGTAGATATACCATCCGCTCACATTGTAAGACAATTATGGCAATTTAGCAAACACTCTGCTGCCTTATTAATGTGCCTCTCTGTAACATTTTGTTTCTTGGAGAACCAATTACACACACACGTTGTAGTTGGTTTTTTTATGATTCACCGGTGAAATAAAACACGTTTTTTGTCAAAGACTATTTTGCAATTTGTAACGTCCTTCAACCGTAAAACGATAATATAGAACAACCAGGTATGATCCATCACTGGTGACGGTGTGTACTCTTGTGTCTTAACTTTTGCACCTGATGCAAAGGAATTTTCCTTGAAATTGGAGCAATAATTTTGTCGTGTCGTTTTTCTCAGAAACCAGATTGAGTCCAGAAGCGTGAACGCTCTCTCCAGTTTTTTCTGTACATGGTTTACGATTTGGCAGTGAAAATGGAGACATTAAAAGTTTCAGAATTTTTTCTTCTAAATCCGTGTAGGGTCGAACATACTATTTGACAATTGACAAGGGTGATGCTACTGACAGTGCAGTTTTTGATTTTGAGGTGACCACACGGGAGCAGCGCATTAGCTCAAGTTGATAGTGCTTTTTTCAAGGTGGACGTGCCCAAAGAAGATGGGATCGAGTGATGACGAGTCTATAGAGCCATTACCGCTGATGTTATTGTTGCGAGCTTTGCCGAGTATTGAGAATGCTCCTGATAAGGCCTTTATTGTTGTTGTCCAAGTTCATTGTTATGACCACATGAGCAGCAGTGTCACAATTATAGTTACCTCCACGACGACAACCACAACAAGTGATTCCGGGACTGATGCTAGAGTTAAAGGTGAGATTGTCGTGACAGGTGACAAAAAAGTAACTGTATCACATTTCCCCAAACGGTTGTCAGAGTTGACCGTTATTTTCCTTAACTACCCTTCCACCCCAGCCCCAACTCAGAGTACCATTTGTGCCACCAAAATACTTCCGTCCCTTTGGCGGCGACCACACAGCCCCTTCTTCCCCACCACCGCCGCGAATGGAGGGGAAAAGAGTGGTGGTTTGTCTGAACTTGCTCATCTTAAAGAAGCCTCTTCAGCTCCACACAAGCTGAATCTTAGTAATAATGTTATTGTCGTGTTCACCCAGGTCAGTTATTTAAGTGATCATTTAGACTATGGTGACGACAAGAGTGAAGCTAATTACTTGAGTAGCGTGGTTATCCCTTGTGATGTCGTGTTATCTCGCCTAGGTTTAGAACAACTCGTCGTCGTCGTCATCAATGCCGTCAAGTCTTCGTTTTCATTTCCAGCCACACAACTGCCTAATAATTACTATGACAATTTATGTGACATTGACAATATTGCTAAGCTAATAATTGAGTACCAATTATCCAACCTACTTGTACGTCTATTTCTACTGTCTCCTATACTTACCAGCACTATTTTAGCGTTGTTTCGAGCTAACGACATAATTTTACGTAGGCTACATAATTTAATCATGTCACCAAAATGTATCGCCAGAATGTTT
This sequence comes from Callyntrura guangdongensis, assembly GCA_027744295.1. Taxonomy (NCBI): domain Eukaryota; kingdom Metazoa; phylum Arthropoda; class Collembola; order Entomobryomorpha; family Paronellidae; genus Callyntrura; species Callyntrura guangdongensis. The sequence goes on from JAHZNB010003335.1 coordinate 3,130, forward strand.
CTTTAGTACAGTAGGTATATTCCCCATGTGGGTGATTGAGAGTGTGTTTTTCTACATGAAATGCTAATAATTTCATTGTGCTCATCATCATCAACTTTATTGTCGTCACTCGTACATTCGTACTGTTTCTCGCCCGCCAAAGACTAACTTTTACTATAGCTAACATTTGAACAGCCACTTCTTACTTATCCTTAAGGTCATCTTCGTCATCGTTCATCATCGTCACAAATTGTACTACTAGCTAAGATTACTATAAATTGTACTACCGCAGGGTAAAGAGAAAATGAAAGTGTTGTTATTACCGTAAGCGCCCTGACATTAAGATGATAATAATAAATAATGTTTAAAAAAATCGTGTGTCAAATTCCTCTCTGTATTTTCGGTAGGCCTGTCGTAAAGTCGTTAAATTAAGTGTAATATTTTGTAAAAAAAGTTCAAGTGTGTTTATAGTTGTTGTCGTCGTCATTGTTGCTATTTGTTGTTGTTGTTGTTGTTGGGGTTTGTGTGAGAGAGTCCCTTTGTTGTGACTCCGTTCTGGAAGGAGAGAGGACCCTAAAAACAACCCATTTATTTGTTCATGTCATTTATTATTATTATTACATTTTGGGGTGTATTTATTCACAGGGACGACATGAAGGTGTACAGGTACTATCAGTGGGTCTGCTTTTGCCTTTTCTTCCAGGTAAGCCTAAAAACAACCCATTTATTTGTTCATGTCATTTATTATTATTATTACATTTCGGGGTGTATTTATTCACCCTGTTTTCATGTGGGACACCCTACAGAATAAAATAATGATAATACGTTATAGTATAAAAACCGGCTTCTTTTTCACACTTCTCGTCTCCACCCACGCATGCACAAGAAACCGTTCTTCTTAGCATATGCCCATCATCTACAATCATATTAAAATTACATACTTGTTTCATTTCAAAGGCTTCCATTTCGCTCATCATCACCATGAATTATTCAACAAACACATCAAATCAAATTACCCGACGTTTATTTATGTTTTGCGCTTCATAATAATATCCCAATAAAATTGTAATGTGTTACATGACTTAATATGACACATGATGATATCATTACTTCTACTACTACTACTTCTTCTTCACATGATACGAGTGGTGCGGGCCGAAGAGAAAAAAGTGAAAGCATTTCATATTCTCGCTCGCTTGCTCGGTGAAGACATTCAACTGACATTGACGATGATGACAGTTGATTTGACGAGCATATCAAAAAAACAAAGTCGTCATCGCCGTCGTTGACTGTTATATATTTTATGCATGATATTTTTGTGTATTTTTTAAGCTCGACCAAAACCTTGATTCGATCATGTGGTGAAGAGAGAGAAGGAAAAGTATAGAAAAAATGTTACACACAATGTTCATTTCTGCTTGGCTCGTTTCTTGCTCCGTTTTTCTTCTCCGTTTTTTCCTCCCCTCCTCTCACTCACAAGTTATTACGCTTCTCGTCATTCCCCAAGTTTAATAACCCAATAAATATGTAGAGACAGACGGGTCTAGACGAGTGCATTGGAAAATGATGAGAATGCAGTGGCAGTTTATTAATGTTTGTGTGTAGCGCGCGGGGTCTGGCGTGGATTAGCTGGTGGCTTGCTGCTGCTGGTGATGATGCTGTTACTACTGCTGTTTCTGGTAATATTATATTTTATTTAAGAAAACGGGAAGATAGTAATATATGACGAGTGCGAGAGGGGCTTTCCACTCAGTCAGCAGAAAAGTCAGATAAATGGAAAGAAAAGATGGTTCAACTTCCGTTCCAATAATTTTCATCGTCATCGTGATCATCATCACACGCTCTATCGCTTTCAGCACCAATATCACGAGCGAGACAGTTACAGAGTGAAAAGGGAGCGAGGGAGAGAAAGAGAGTGAACCAAACAACGCAGTCAATTTGAGAAAAAAATTGGGAGATTTCGTTCGGATTTTTGGGGGAGAGAATGTACCTCGGTTAAATATCAGTTGACTTGTTTATCAGCAAGCCTCTTAGATTAAAAGATGATCCACCGATTCTCGAGAAAACATCAAGCAGTGGTTTTTCCGGAGAACTTAATAAAAAGGGGCTGTCCACATAAAACCGACACTTAAATCTTTCCCAATGATTCCTGATAAAATTTTCCTTGCTAGGCATACTTGAATAATTTATACCACATTGAAACTAGCAGTCTCTCAGGGGACGTGTTTGATGAACAGCCCCCATACACATTATTTTATTAACAGTCCATGCGACCACGACGATTATCGTTCCTCGCTCTCTCTCTCCCTCTTCTCACGAAAGACCCAAGAAGAGCAGCATCAGCAGGCCAAGTGCTGTGATGATCTTGTGCAGAAAATGAAAGAGGAAGTGGAAGCTCAACAGTACATGTAATTGGGCTATTTAGCTGCACATGCATGATATTAAGCAAACCCAACAAGAAAAAAAACGAGAGACGTAGGGGGAACAGAGAAGAAAAACGGATATTATTATTGTACAAGGCTTTTTAAAACATGTACCGTGTTACCCACTCACTTTTTACGTAATATCTTTATCATCACCACCATCATCATCGTCTACTTTATCCTTCCTCCTTTTTTTCTCTGCTCCTGCCATGACGGCGGTGGTGGTAGTGGTGACTGGTGAGAAAAGTAGAGTGAAGTTCATTTTCTTGCTCTCCCTCATTATTCTCTCCGCCACAAACCAACGAAACAAAATCAGGAGTAAAAAGACGCGTACTACTTGTCTACTCCTATCATCACTTTTTATTTGACTGCGAATAAATATCTACATTTTGAATTACACACTCCATCTTACATTGTAAATGCCCGTGGAAAAAAATCAAGATTCCTTTCTACTTAACTTGAATCTCCCTGAGAAAGTAAAAAAAAATCTACCAAGTCGGTAAGACAACCGGTAATAATAATAAATACCACGTACATGCAACATGATGCATAATACGATGTCTCTCTCTCTCTCACACACACACACACTCGCACGCATTTGCTTACACCACTGCCGCCGTCATCGTCGTCAGCAATATTGCGATTTGCTGGCAGAGTGGTAATAAGTATGTATGTATTACCATGATGCGACCATTTGTTCCACCAACACCATCAACATCGTCATCATCGCCACCAACGAAACAACTGTTTCAGTTACAATTTTACTGCATGTTGTTGCCTGCCTGTCGAGTTATTGCACAAGAAATGAAAGTGTTAAATAAGAATATAAAACGGGAACAGCATAATAGACGTGTATATAATATAGAGTACAGCAATAGAAAGGCTAGAAAGAAGCAGTTGTGAAAATGCAAATGGGAAAAGTGCAATGGGTGAAATTACTGGGTAAGAAGGCGAGGAGCAAGAGGTAGAGAGAACCAGAGAGAGAGAGAGAGAGAGCATAGGACAAATGAATATATATGGATGATAGCCGGATCTTGTAAAAAATCACAATAACTTGCTACACAACGAAAAACGATGAGGAGATTGCACAAAGAGAAATGTTATATGTTCTGCTCTGCTTGCTGCGTTTGTAATTTGGTTAAAGATTCGCAGAATTGAGAGAGTCTCAGAGACGGGGAGTTGCATAGGAGGGTAATAATAAGAATCGACACGACAGCAGAGAGAGAGAGTGCACTACGACGACAGTCATTTGCTACTTGAATGGGGGTATGTATATAACCAAGTGGATAATTTATTAGAACACGCACACCACCACACACACAAAAAACATTTACAAGGGATTTTATTTTCCGTCTGTCTTTCTATAAAAAAATATAAGCAGTGTTACAAGAGATGGAGAAGTAGAAAAGATTTTTTTTCTGGTTGAAGTTGGAGAACAGTTGGCTTTGTTGGCAATTCACTTTTCCGGCAATTTTCTTGCAATCAATAATTCCACTAATCCTTGTGTGTAATACTGTCTAGATGGTAAAAGTGCACAACAGCGCGTGTACTTGTTAAATAGCTTTTTATTATTGGTTAGGTACAAGTGGTAGTAGTAGAAGCATAAAAATTGGGTGACGCCGTGACACACACGAGGAAATCCTGTCATTTTACTGTAATAGCAACTCACTTAGCTAAATTAACATTTTACTTGAAATAAAAAACCGAGAGGGATCACCACCACGAGAAAGAGAGATAGGGTGGGGGAAACGACAGCAGAGAGAAAGAGACAAATCACCTTGTATTAGGGTTACTCCACATACACCACCTCCGTGTTTTGTTGCTTTATGGCGGTGTGATGATGATGGTGATGATGTGTAGGAGGAAGACTTACCAAGAGGATTGAACAAAAAAAGAAGCGAGAGGGGAGCAGGAATAAAATATATCTAGGGTATAAAACAGGTGGTGGTAGTGGTGTAAATCTTTCTAAGCTAATAATAAAAAAGGGTTGTGCTGTGCATAGAGAAAGGAAGAAAGGAGTTTTTTATGGGATACTTACTCCATTTACACTGCCACTAGGGTAACACGTTCTGTTCTCACAGTTGGGGTGTCAAATAAAACGAAATACAGGATAATACCTTAATCCCACCGGTTATCTCGATATTATGCAATTAAGTGGATGCAAAAGTACTGATAAGCATAAAGAGATGCTTTATTTGTAAAGGTTATTTACCTAATTTCAGGTTGTAAAATGAAGACCCGCTCCTCCCAGATTTTGGTCCGAATGTATTCCGTGCATAATCATTCACAGGGCAGCATGATACTAGTATGGAATTGGGCGAAAAAATGATACATATACAAAGGAAATGTGAAAAGGAAACTTTGTACTGCTTTTTCCTCTTTTCTAATTTCTAAAATAACTGATTAATTAAACTTGTTTTCAATGTCCCATTAATTTCCTCATTACAGCCCAAGGTTTACGCGGTTCTGTCGTCTACACACTTGGTTTCATTTAAGATTACACACATTTATCAAGAAAAAGCTGGTCACCCAGTCAGATAAAACTTTTTAATGTGTTTACACTTTGGTGTTTGTAATCTTTATTTCTTTCAACGGTTTTCTCTGTCTTAGCTTTAGTTTTGCCATTAAAAAGATAAAAGGCACTAGCAAAAAAAGCATTACACTTTTTAAAGACAAAAAATAAACGTTTCTAACGCCTGACCCTGAAATATAAAATATTCGGTGCAGAAAAGTAAAAGACAAAGAAAATATATTATGGGCAGATAAGAAATTAGCAAAATGTATAGCTAGAAAGTTAAATGCTACTGGCTTTAAAAAAATAAAAGTCAAAACTAATGCTGTAGTGAATGCAAGTTGCAAATGAAGCGAAAACTGTACCATTGCTAACATAATGTATGACAACATGTTAAACGTTTTACCGGCATCGACGAAAGCCTCTTCTGTCGCTTAAGCTATACACAAAGATAACTTCATTAGACCCGAGGGACCCGCTTTTGAAACGATTTTTAAAATAGCTGATGAGGTTACAAAACACTCTTTGGTAAAATTGTAGTACGTCCTATTACTGGCAATTGGTTGGTTAGAAATAGCATGTTTGCCCATTTTTTCTCGCATTGATGATCCTGATTGTCGTTTCGGTTTCAATGTTAAATTCCTTCGATAATGACACTAAATAAATCATTGACTGTGTGTAACGGAGCCTAGCATTAAGTTACGCGTTGTGGTTGTGCCGGTTCTGCGTGCGCCCTGAATACTTTATTCTGCCAAAATATCAGATCGAATGTCAACCCTTTGATGTGTCTACCAGTGGCAGTGACGACTGGTGACTGACTGATGTAAATGGACTGTGAACTGCGTTCTGTAAAAGATTTTTTTGTCAAGAAGCGAAATAAATAGACAGTTTAAAGCAAATCTTTATGTATTTAGAATAACATCAACGACTCGGCTAAATCACTACCGCAAAGTATTTGACAAAAATAGCTATAAATATCCAATAACACTAGAAGCTAATTGTGTTATCATTTTTCTTCCTTGGGTTCACAATTTCAGTATAAACGTTTGCTAGTTTGGTTTACGACCATCTTATATATTATTTAAGTACTACGAGTTTCGGTTAAAAGTATTTACTGTGCTGTTTTTTTCTATTTTGCTATACCACCACAACACGGTTTCACGGTACGTCGGCAAGAATCATTACTGCAAAAAATATTAACGAAGTCTTCACTTATGCCAGTAAATAAAATTATGTTGCTTGTTATGCTCAAGAAAATTGCCTAAGTTGCCTCTTAAACTATCGCACAGCTACGAAATCAAGAGGGGTGCTTGTGAACCCGCACACTTCCAATTTCTCGCTGCCATTTACCAGATTTTTACAATCAGCTACACAAATAAAACCCTGCTTCTTTGACAAATGCCCCTTAAACTGTTTAAGTAACAATACACCCTTAATAATTTAATTCGCAATTTTAAAATTTTTACTTGCCCCTACCTTACCTTCCCTACTGGTGTAATAACACGGGTGGCGTTTCACCCAAATCGTGCTCACACACTGTGTTGTTTTTATGTTGCATTGCGAATTACTGCTGTTGCTGCTTTTTTAAGTGAGTGAGTCCAAAAAATAATTTTTAAAACTCTCTCTCTCTCTCTCTCTCTCAGCCATCTCGCCGCCGCCACTGCTGTTTGCTACGCGACCTCTGAAAAAAAACACAGGAGTATATTATTATGCAAGTTGGCATAGCTTACCCAACCTATTACCATTACCACCACTCGCTACACATATTGTGCAAAACGAAAACACATATAAACAAACAACAGCCTGCAAAAGTGAAGAGATGCAGAGAAGTAGAGAGAGAGGGGAAGAGAAAAAATTCTGGAATCAGTGAAGAAAATCAGCATGTATTACACAACAACAACAACAACAAAGCGGCAATACATAGTGTCGTACTGTCCCGCTCTACACCATAATAATAAAGTACATATGATTAAAACATGTAGTATTTAAGCTAAAGTAAGTCAAGACGGAAAAAGAAAGGGAAAACAAAAATAAAGTGAGATGAGCAGAAAAAGAATTCATGAGATTACAAAGAGAGAGAGAGTAGCTGTTGTGCTAGTTCTGATGATGGTGGTGCGGCATTATATTAACAAAACAAAACTGTATCATCATGTCTTAAAAAAGTCCATTTTTTTCTTCTTCCAAGCTAGTGTATGACAAGAAGAGCAAAAATAGAAAAAAATAATGTTTAAAATAATCATACTAGACATTTTTACTATTGTTGTTCTTATTGTGTTGTATGAGGACGACCGACCACCACCACGACATATCATCGTCGTCATCGTCATCATCATATAAATATGTATATTATGTCTATTTTTACTACACTGGCGTGTTTTTTCCCGTTTTGGCTGCTCTGGCAGCTTTTCCCGGGTATCTTGCTTCTTCTCTTCACTCTGCTCTAGTATGCTTATCTCTCTGCAGCTGGTTTTGTTGTCGCTGTCCAAATTCCAAAACAGGCAGAAAAAACTACAGATCGTGGCATGTTTAAAATGAAAGAAAACAAGCAAGAAATGTTAAGACGAGAGAGGATTTTCTTGGGTGAAAACCGCGTGGAGGGATCCTGCGAGTGGGAATAGGTTTTGTTTTTTTGTGTACAGTTGATCTTCAACCAAAAGCAAAACAGTAGTGAGTACTGACAGAATTTTACACTTGATTGTGGGTCCTGATTTCGAAGACGGCCCCTGGAATCTAATGTATGTATATATAAAAAATATATATTTATATTTAAAACGGAGAGTACACATGTGTGCATGCAAATTGCATTCATAAAAAGACTCGCTCCTGCTCTTTTATTCTGACGGTGGCGGTTCGGCTTCCAAAAGTTCCAAATGCATAAATTGTTTCAGTCTTTTATATTTCGTTTGAACGAGCTACTTTTTTCGTGTTTTGCATACCGCAGGGAACGGGGACGAGGAGGATGACGACGACGACAAAAACGGTTGCAGAAACGGTTTGGGCAATTAAAAAATTATCTGCTCACAGTCTCTCTCTCTCTCCCTTTCTCCCTTTCAAGCTTACTTTCTCTTGAGCGAGAGTAGCAGAGTTTTTAACGAATACCGGAAACGAAAAGAGAAAATATCTTGTACCTCCTTTTATTAGTCTTCTGTCTTGTCGTATTTTGAGAAGGATTTTTTTAGGTAATGAATTAATTTCTTAAAGAATTGTGCCACTATAAAAGACGATGACGATGCTGCGACAAAAATCACGGGAAGTGGTTAACTAAACTGGTCCACAAGAAAGATTCCCCAGCATCATCGTCATCACCACCATCCGTCTCTTCCTTCTCCTGCCAGGCATTTTCTTGGGGATTCATGTACCACTGCTGCCGTGGCTGTTAGAAAGCCGGAAAAATGCAAGAAAGGGATGAAGCTCATGATGATGATGATAGTGATGAAGATGGTGAATGTTGACATGCATACAAAATTCCTCTGTGGATTCATGCTACATTACACTTGTTGTTGCTGTTTGTTGCTGCTGCTGCCGTTGTTTGTTTGGTGGTGGTGATGCGGTGTGGTGTGCAATGGCAAGTCAAAAGGATCACCACGCCATTTCTCCCTTTTCTCCTCTCCATCTCCACACGCCATGAAGTAAGTCGAGAAAAAGTATTTACTTTACCAGGCCACACACATACACGCAGGCAGACAGACAGCAGCGTAATAGAGGAAGAAGACACCCCAAACAAAAGAAAAAAGAAAAAGTGAACACCAAGACGGACTGAGAATGCCAGGAGTATAAAGAGATGGCACGCCATCATGCCGTGAATGAACTGAACATGCTGGGCGAACCGAGAAAAAAAAGCCAAGTTAAGTGGAGTGGAGAAGAGCGATGAGAAGAGGAACAAAGTGTACTTAAACTAGTTGAGTATAAAATCTTCCCTCTTGTTTCTTTTCCCCCATCTCTCTCTCTCTCTCTCTCTCTCTCTCTCTCGCGGGCTGTCTCTCCAGTTCACCAGCAACACAGAGAGAAGGATTATCTTGAACGACACGAGAAAGGAAAGGATTACATGGGGAAAGTACATCTTACACTTTTCCCTCCTCTCTGGCATTTCAGTCGCTTTGAACGCACACGAATAGAGTTGATCAATGTAAACCTTTCTTTTGTGAACGATCCCTGAAACAAAAGTTAAGGCAAGAAATAAAACCACAAAAAAAAAGAAACAAAGTGGTCAAGACTTTTTACTTTGGTGGGCCGTGATGTTGCACCCCGTTAAAGAGTTTAAGGAAGAACAAGTAACCCATTCCAAGTTTTCCTCCCCTGAGGAAATGCCATATTTTCCTGTTGTGACGGCAGCTTCACTACATATCTGATAAGTAGTGTTGCAAATGGCACACAATAGAGTTGCAATATAGTAAAGAAATATGATTACGTACCTACAATTATTACATTTTCTTCTTTATATTTTTCCTCTCCTCCTTACTACAACTAACAAGAGAACTTAAACGGTAACTAAGAACTTCTTGTATTTTTACCGACAAAAAAACTTGAAGATAACTGCATCAACACTGCTACATTAGTCCCACGCGACTGTTAAAATTTTGCATTTGTGATGTAACTGTTTAACTTAAGGGGAAATATTAAACTATCAATTATATACAATAAAAATATTTCTATACATTATTGTCATTCAAAACTTATCAATAATTATCAAAAACACACGACTGCTTTCAACAGGTAGAATACCGTAGTATACATAAAAAATAATCTGTAGGCTGTATACTTTCGTGTGTGTAGTCTGTCTGTCTAAGTAGTTTACAATGTAGTTGTTGTACGCCGTTGATCAACATTAATACCATCACATTTTCTGATACTGATAAATAGATTAAACTTCTCTTCTAGCATCGGAGATTGTAAATAAATAAGAAATGTCAAACCTATTATCATTAATAAGCACAAATGGTAATTTAACCAAATCACGTAAAATAAAATTATCTGTCCAATGGTAAGTGCTATATATCAATACATACTATACATGAGGAAATCAAGCGGCACACATCATCTGCCGCATCCGAGTTTCTTAATAGCGGTTGGTTTTTGTCTGATTGCTTAGTGCAATAAGAAGATATAGAAAAAATAGCACCGTACCACCAGTAAAAAACGTTCCCGTTTTTCCTGCTGACGATGCGTGTGTCCCATACCACTTTTTCATGTGGTGTGTAAATATGCAATAGTTTTTTGTGATATAGCATGTTCCTTTTTACCTAAACAATTAGGCGACTAACAAATGAAATGCATTAATAGACATACTTAACCTCAATGTTGCTTTACGATTATAAGGAACAGAGCTAATGAGTTAATAATATGCAAATACCAGCCATAAACTGACAACAGTCCTGTGAGTCCTGAATACCTAGAAACAAATGCTTGTATGCATATGTGTGCCTTGTGTGTGTACATGGCCAATGGCGTCTGATGGACGTCGGGAAATGAAAAGATAAACAAAATTATGCGAAAAATAAATAAATACAGGCCGTGCGAGAAAAAAAAACGTTTTCAACTACTCCTCCTCCTCCTCTCCACCTCGTCTGCTATTCTAGGCGCCAAAAACGCAAAGTGTGTCAGTCAGGCGAATCACTCTTCTCTGGGTTAAGTATCTCATATGTTGAAGCACTCTGTGCTATAATACACAGAAAAAAAACTATTTTCGGAGTAAAATGACGTAAATACCTCTTTTCTTGTTAATTAGGCAATCATTTATTAATCGTGTGCTCATCATAAACGATTTCATACAGTTTTTTTTAGATAAACGAAACATTCTACATGGCATTCCTGTAAGATAGTCACTACACACAAGTTTTTTTTATCGTTTCGTACGACTACAACAACAATGCTATCTTCTGTGGCTTCAATTTTTCCGCTGTCGCTTTGATCTCATAATAAATTGCATTTTTTTCCTCCGTTTTTAATGATCCATGCTGACGATGGGCAATGGATCTCTTTTTTTTACTGTAAATCTTGTTTGTAATGCTGTTTACATGCCAACGTTACGTTGTTTGTACCCCACAACTGTTTGTGGAATTTTCATTTTTTTAGCCGTTTGAGATTAGCCATTGGAATTTTTCCGCGTGTTTCCCTTTTTCCTCTTCCTCATTTTTCCCCTGTCACAAAGTGCTTAAAATTATTCAAATATTTTCCCCGCTTTTTCTTTACACAACAAAAATTTTGCTATGTATTGAGGCTAATACTGATAATGATGCAGATGAACTCTCCACAACAGTGTATAACAGCTTGGGCTGATGATGATCACACGCGGGTTATGATGTTTCTTTTCTTATTTTTCTTTTAACAACTGCAAAAATGACGAGGACGATGACGATGACAACGATGATAACACATTTGATAAGCTCTCTTGATTAAAAAGAACAAAAGTCAATTTCCTTTAGTTTCTTCCTGTTTTTTTTTTTGTTCTTTTCCTTTCTTTTGTCGGGTCTCTCCATGAAGTCATAGTGGCGTGGTAAAAGCATGTCATGTGTGTGTGTGTATGTGTGTGACTGTAGGTTTGGTGGTATAATGTTGTCCCTTAAATGCAAAGTTGCATTAGCACATGACCTGCATACGAAAAACAGTCCAAAAAATTGGACCATTGGAGGAAAATGAAAGCTGGCCAAAAAACCTACTTCATACACAGTTGTATACATGCCTACATACACATTAATGCATATATACATCCCACCACCAACACAACATCTCAGATACTCTCGGTAGGGTACACAAGTACCACTCTCGTGATTCTGAGATGATGACGATGACAAAGATTTCGGATGATTACTGCTTTTTGGCCACACAACTAAACTTTGGCCAAGAAAACGGCATCAGCAGAGAAGTAGGTCTCTCTCTCTCTCTGTTGTACAGCCGCCGCACAGAGGCAAGGGCTATATAATACGCAGCATGATATGATAATCCTATAATACCTATTTTCATATCTTTCCTTTTTCTTGTCCTCTCTCATGGGCTCTTGTTCGCTTTTTGAGGAAAAAAGGAGAACACTGATGACGACAATGCATGCAATTGTCCTGGAAAAAATGTAAAATTTGGGGGAAAGCGAGAATATAAACCAAAACCACAGAAGAATAAAAAAAATCAGTTCAGTCAAGGAGACATTTTTTTGGCCTTCTGTTTTTATCTTGCTTCGGCGGCCGATGCCATACATGCGGCTTTACAGAGAGAGAGAGGGAATTTTTTATGATTTTACCACTTGCCATTTTTTAGAGTGTCCCTACTTATTTTTCAACGTTCAAAATGAGGGGTGTAAACTGGGTGGGAAAAATTGAATTGTACTCCAGTGTGAGAACAAAAAGGATCCAGTATCAGGTTCCATAAAGGTACCCAAAGACAGGCAAAATAACCTAATTTTTTCCTCCGGCAACGAGAGAGAGAAATTTAAAGGGCACTGCCCTTAAAAACGACCCATCATTGGTTTAAAAAATATTACAATATTATTATTCTTTTACGGCCACCACAACGCCATCGACACAGTTTCTTGTTGTAGTTCCGTTTTTTTTCGGAGAAAAAATACACTTGTCCTTGCTCCTATATAATTTTTCCGGTGGATCATATTTTTATCTGTCCGATTGCATTCTTTTCTGGATTTCGAAGAAAAAAATGTTTCATAGTGTGCAATACTAAGAATACATCTTTGAGGGAGAAAAAATTCTCAATATTTTATTATTAGACTGCTAACATTTTTCACATTGATATACTACATGGCAATCGAAACTGCGTTTTTCTTCGGATTAGCACCATATATGTTAATGTATTCAGGGGAAGTGGACTCATTTACGCTACAGTGCACACTACAATTTTTTACTACAATTTTTCTTCCCATCAATTCAGTTTTACTCAAGAATCCTCTGCCAACGGTGGTGGCAGGACTAGGTGCCATTATTATGGCACATGAGACATTTCAGGGCACGATTTCTCTGTTACTTACTCCATGTGTGTCTGTGTGTGTAGTGTAGTCACGCTTATACTTCCCCATGAATACTTTAAAACAACCGCCACCCCATTATCGCAGTTGCAGACGGGAAACAACCGGAAAATGGGCAAATCAAATGTGTGGTGTCAAAAGTACCATAAATGGCTGATGATCAAAAAAAATAGTGATACCGATACTGGTATTGATATTGGTATTGGCTTACGATTTTTGGCGGGATTACTACTCATAAAAGAAGTCTACTGAGTCCATTATTGGAATCATCCCTGGCGTGCTGCAATCCGTTTATAGTATATCGAATCCCTGATCCTGGGAGGGCGATGATGATGATGATGATGACTATCATTATTATTGTGGCAGTCATCCCTAGAAAATGGTGATGATCCCACACATAAGAGGTTGTTTCCTTGATCGGTGTGAATAAACGGAAAAAGCCCCTAAAAAGACATTGACACTTTCCCTTTCAACGACGTACCCCATAAAAGCGTCTCGTATCACACCAGAGTATGGTGCCAAGGACTATAACGGTCTTGTTTTGTGTTTTACACGTCGTTTTGTACCTTACCCCTTTTCCCATTCCCTTTCCTGAGGAGTCAATGAAGAAGTTGTCATGTAGTGTGCAAGTCATTCAACACCACCACTACGATCACTCCACCAACATTTTCCCCAAGTGAAGTCACACAGTCAGGGAAGCATAACAGCCACGCAAAGGAACCGTTGCAGCAGCAGCAGTGGTGGTGGTGGTGGTGGGAGAAGAGAAGACAAGATCATTTCATCTTCTCCATTTCCCCAAGTCAAGTGGCAGCCAGCCATTCTTAAGCAACCACGACGGTCCTTGCATACTTGAGTAGCAGTAGCAGTAAGAGAGAGCTAGACAGAGATCAGCACCCCGAGTGCGGGGCAACTTTTTTTAAAGGAATGTATAAATAAAAAACACCAGCAGAAGCTCAGATCCGATATAAAAAAGGACGTTGATACATTTTTTTTCGCCACCATCACTCTTCCCACTCTGGCGCAGCACCCATACAAAACCTCTTGTAGGCACGTACCCAAATGTTTACGTTTTTTATTTAACGGGTAAACACACAAACACTCACACATACATACATTCTTACGCACTATTACGCACTATTCGTATCAGATCAGCATGATCCGGGCGAAATATTTGTGTAAAACCGTTCCCCAGGAAGCTCACGCACTCACACACAGGTTCATCGGAAGGAAGCAACAAATTTGACTCATATTCTATGCATCCTGTATTTTTACTAGCCCCACAAACTACTCATTTTTTGCTAGTAAAAACAGCTCAAGTTATGATGACTCTGTCATATAAATACGCATTTCCGTCGTTTCCTGTGATAATGATAACGCCTAATCGTACGGTTTTTTTGCTGCACAAGCAAGTGGTCAAAAAGGACGACGATGTGATGATCCAAAAAAATGTGTGTATTTTTCCATAGTATATATTCACATGGGCGGTTGGTGGTGGTAGCAGCAGCAATGCTGAGAAAGTTTGTATAGCGCAATAAATATGTTATCTGCCACCGCTGTGAGGAAAAAAACGCATGTTTATTTCCATAGCATATATTCACATGGGCGGTTGGTGGTGGTAGCAGCAGCAATGCTGAGAAAGTTTGTATAGCGCAATAAATATGTTATCTGCCACCGCTGTGAGGAAAAAAACGCATGTTTTGACGCTACTCCTTCTTGCCTCCAAGACAGTATGTATATCATGTTGTAATGTATACACATTAGCACGTTTTTTTATCCGTGGCGAGTTTGTGTTATATCGAGGCGCACCGTGAAAGTAAGTAACACGACAAGGAAGGGAAACCGCAAGACGACGTTGGTGTAAGTATGCATGTGTTGCCACTACAATAAGGAAGTTGTTTGCGCCACCACCACCGCCGCCACTACTACCACCACCACCGGCACCGGACGGACGTAATAATAAAGACACATGCTATCATCATGTTTTTTTGTACAGAGTCAGGAGTCAGTAGAGTGAATAGAGAAACGTCTTATGTGAGTTTTTTTCCTGGCGGCTAGCCTAACACGGGCATATATATGCATAATAGAAGTCAAGGCAGGTAATGTACAACGGAAGATTCTTGTAAAAAATAACGTAACAAGCTGTATTACCAATAATTGCGATTATTGTGCAAATTTTTGGTAACGATAATCGTTATGAGTGTTCGAGTGGTCAGGAAGCAAAAAAGGGGTCATTCAGGTAGCATGTAAAATACTAGTCGCGTAAGAATAAAATTACACGGTGGCGCATGGTTTTGAATTTGGTAGCCATATCGACGTCGTTGTCGTGACGAGAGATTTCCCAAAGCTGGTCTCCTTTTTTGCCGAGACGATGTCTGTATTCGGATGAGTGGACAGAAAAAAGTTGGGCTGGTGAAAAAAATGACAGTTGACTGGAGGTGGTTTGGTGGTGATTTCAAGAAAAGTGGGGTTGGTGATAGGAATAGGTAAAATAAGAGAAAAAAACGTAAAACGGAAACTAGCCAAGGAAGGAACGTTTTTACCAGTTGGCTGTGTGATGACGATTATGTGTTGGTATGTTTGTGTAAGTACTTGCATAGGAAATCCAGGTTATGCAACATTATTGCCGTTACGATTAGAATTAGGTATTCTGTATTGGTAACTGACTCTCGGCACTCTCCATTTCTCCGTCTTGCACTTACTGGGTTTCTTGACGATGACGACAACGACAACGAGGATGATGCTGACGACGACGACGAAGATGATGATGATGATGATACTCATGGAAAATAGTGTGCTAGTCAGCATACCATACCAACATGTACCACTATTGCTACTAGGCCGGCAGCAGCAGCTTAGAAAAATTTATGCATGCACACATATAGGTCACAAGAGTTGGCTAACCTTTTGGCACGGCTCCATTCATAGCTCATCTCACTAGTAGTACTACCACATGACTATACTATTCTGCTGCTGCTATTATACTGCTGGGAATATAGAGAGCTGCTTATCCTACAACATCCCAGAGACTGTTTTCCTATACAATTTACAACAACAAGGAGAGATGGTGAGAGAGAGAGAGAGAAAGAAAAAAAGTTGGGAAAAAGAATGAGATTCTGTTTTCTTTATTCGGCGCACTATGAACAACACAAATAGTAATGGTACACGCAGATATATGTCCCAATATATAGGGCAAAAGTAACAACGTTATGTTGTCACAGAGGAGTTGACTTGACTGCTATGCAGATCTTCTTGAGGTCTGTTGTATATCGGATTACACGAGCCCGGTGTTTTCTACACACAAGAAATGCATGCAGAGATACATGAAGGGAAACACTACGAAAAAAGAAGGGGACACAAAAAAAAGATTTTTTTTATTGGGTATTGTAATACTTTTTGGGGGATTCTGACAGGCGGTTAGGTAAACAATCAATTTTCCTAATGCTCTCAAAGTCCAGTCAATTTTGTAGCGTTATTTGAATTGAATTTTTGGTGGGTTAAATGAAATTGACTTTGAATATAACCTCTCTGAGCATATCATCAAATCAGAAAGTAATATCAGCGCCGTATATGTGTATGTACAATGCCGTTACTATTTATCTGATTTTCTCCAGCTTTCACTACCATGTGGCCTTGCAGTTGTTGTTGTTCTATTCACAACACACGGTTGTATGCACAATTGTATTGTAGAAAAAGAAAAGGTCAACGTATATTTGCGTGGCTAACCGAACAGAAAAGAAAAGTTGCTGTTCTGTCATTTACGTTGTCTCTCTGTCTGTCATCATGATATCCAGTTGACAATTCCCAGTTTATTATAACGAATTATTCCATTCCACCAACTAAAACAACTCCTAAATGCGGCTAGTAGGAAAATTTCCATAAGTTATGCGGGTACTGCCACGTATGTGTATTTAGTCAGGGTTACAAGACAATTTATACGAAACAATTTCAAGCCACACCGTTCCGAGAAAAATTTCCCAACTGTAAAACACTCTCCATGTTGTTGATCTGTCAAGCTAAGTTGAACGCTACTAATGTTACGTCACCTTCCCTGACCTGTAGGGGGTCTAACCTTTACCTGACCTAGCCATAGAGAACTGCATGCTTGAAACTTAGCATATTATTTAATATTATTCTTGAAAAATTTTCACCGGTAATAGGAGTAATGTCAGAAGATCGTCAGGTCAGTCATGTACCTCCCTGGTTATATAGAATTGAACCACAACTGGGAAATTGTTCCCTGGGAATTGCCAACTGGAAATTATCACAATGCCATTACTATGACAGATACACAACAAAATTATTGTTCTTTATAGTTCTTGTCTGTCTCTCTATTTTTATACGTAGTCATATATTTTCTGACATAGACGCGCAGACACACATAACGCAGACTTTTTCGTTCCCATCAACCCAACTACTCCTAGTACCATATAAAAACCTCTATGTTGTTTTTATTATTACCAATTTTGTCCATTTATATACGTTTGACATTTCTCGGTTTACAAAATATTATTGCTGTGCTGTAGCCAGTACCCATCCGACAGCGGCACCAGTAATGCAACTACAACATTATTATTTTTTTCTTATTTTTTTCGTTCTCTTTTCTCCGATTTGGATCCCCGTCCAAAAAAAATATCTGCCAGAGGACAAGTGAATTATAACAATAGAGAAACGCACACATTATTTTTTTCTTGGCTAAAAAATGCTATAATGTACTCCCCCTCAGACACAAACACTATAGAAAAAAATAACTAAAAAGTAATACAAAATAGCTTTATCCACAGCAGATGTGTAATAAAGTATATAGTTTGTCGACATTCAGTATCACGTCATGAGAGAATCTTTGGATTGGATCATTATCAAGATAGCGTGTTATTATTGGGTTTTATGCCTCTTCTCCTTTCATATTATAATATGTCATTGCTCTTGAATTTTTTTTCGGTCGCAGCAGCAGCAGCAGCAGTAGCTTTAGCGGGACAGGATGGTGATAGGTAAAGACGCTGAATCTGAAATAATTGTATCAGCCTCGTACATCTTTTCCCTCATCAGCACAATAACTTTTCTGTTTTTATTGTATGGGAAAGATGAAGCAGATTTGTTCCCAAAGAGACAACCGGCATGGCAAAGGAATAGTAAGAGAGGTTATTAGTACGTTAGTAATGGCAGTATAAACAGGTTTTTTTATTGGATGCCTCTTTTGTATGAAGAAAAAACGGGGAAGACAAGTAGTGGTGAAGGGACGTTTCGCGTACAATATTTTTTGTTGTTCTGACAAAAATGATCAATAAAAACAGGACAAATTACCGGCTTTATAGGCCATATTTTTTGGGGTGAAAGAAAACAAAAGAAAGGAAAAATATACAGCCGACATTGGAGACAGAGAGATAAATAGAGTTACAAAGAATAGACGAAAAAAGGTTAACAGCCTTTTCCTTTGTCACCATGAACCCTGGAGAAAGTCAGACAGAGACTTTCTTGATGAGAAAAGTAATAAAAGTGAGAAAAAGCAAGATAAATTTAGATTTTGCATGATGAAAATGGTTGTCAATTTTTTGATGAATAAGGTTATTATTTTCTACAAATTAAAATTGTTTTTATTTAAAAAAAAAATATTTGGAGAAGTAAAAATTGAAAAAAAGTTGAAAGTTTCCTGGTTTCAAATAAAGAAACTTTGAAAAATGTTGAACAAATAAAAATAAATAAAACACCAATTTTCCTGTTTTTCCTTTTCTTTCGCTGTTGGTGGTTTGGTGACTTTTTTGGCTACAAAACAGAAAAAGCCAGCAGCAGAAGAAGAAACGGGATAAAAACCGTACATTTTTATTAGGGTATGCTGCTGAGCTCTCTCTCTCTCTCTTTCTCTCTGTGCTGGTTTGGTCGTGTGTATTTTGTATGCATAATAATAAGCGTGTGTACCAACAACGTTCCATTATTTTACGGGTCCCAGTTGACTTTCTTCTCTCGCATGCAACTACTCGCTCCAATCCTTTGTCCTTTTTTTCTCTCTCTCTCGGTGAAAAAAGCTTTGTGTTTTTTCATGTGTGTTTGTGTGTGTTATTTGCTGTTTGTGTCTCCCAAAAATCGGACAGACTGCTGGCAGTCAGTCGTGGAGTGTCTTTTCTTCGTGTGAGTCGGTAGTAAGTATTTATACACATGATTATTATGCAGCAGCTTCTCGGGAATATATCTGCGTATCTGCGTTAGTGTAAACGGGAGACAAAAGACGTATGTACAATTGCAAACAAGCAGGGAGAGAATTTTTCGTGTGGAGACGAACCAGCAAAGTATTTCGTTGGACTACAATCACTGCCGCTCTTGTTGTATTGGATGAGCTTATATATACATGTTTTGTTTTCATTCTAGTCCATTTACAAGACAAGAGGATGTCGAATAACAAGTAGTAGAAGTAGCTGTAGTATTAGTAGTTTTCGTCATGGTCCATGATAGCGTTAAAAAAACTTAAACAGAAGAGCCGGTGTGGACGTTTGTCTAGCAAAGTTTAAAGAGATCACATGTATAACCATATCACAAAATGAATGGTCATATTAGCTGGTTAACAAGTTGACAAGAAAGGTGAATGAACAAAGGTGGAAATACAGGTTGTAACAAAAGAAATGGAATAACGATCGTGAAAATGTTATTTTTAGTTGATAGGTACTTAATGTAAATGAAAACCTTCCATGATGGTTCCTTATTTTATAAAAGCGATAGTTACAGCAATCTCGCGTTATTAAAATTTTATCAATTATAACCAGACTGGCAAAGTTCAGGTCACTAAAAACGCCCTTTTAGGTAGGTCATTTTCATTAAAACCCTCAAAATATGTCATTAAATAGGTCATTAACTTTTAACAGTTTTATGCAAAATATTAGTCTACGATTTATTGTTTTTCGAAAATCGACGTCTTTAGACCATGTCAACTATAAAAATACCCCCAAAATTTTAATTTTATAATATTTTTCTTATTAATTTGTACAAAAATACAGCAATTACTAACGTTGTCAAGACAGTATATTTGTGGTAGCAAATTCAAAATTGCAAACAATGTCCATTTTCAAATTATCACACGTCATGTTCGTTCGTCGATCTCACAGAACGAATTTATGGGCGCGAAAACTTCTTTTTACCTCTACAGTAGTTGTTGGACAATATTTCATTTCAACAATAGCACAGTGATCCCAATTTCGAGTTCGAAGATGAGCATTTGGGGTCGACGCCTTGGGGGTCAAATGGGGGGGTCAAACCTTAAAACTAAATTTGGACTGACTTTACCGCTAACACTTAATAGATGTGCCTACACTACAGTTCACAAAAATTTATTTTAAAGACAAGATATTACATTTAAAACTTCATTGACAGCTTCTGTCAATTGCAAATCACGTTTCTTCTTGTTACTGTAAAACTGAAATGTGAACTGTAAATACATGAAAACTGCAGATAATTTTGGTCAAAAAGATAGATATAATATTGAAAAATATGGTAAGATGGTCCATCAAAAGCCAAATTTTGCATAAATACATGAAATATGTAAGAAAAACATGCATGTTTTTATGAACAAAAATTATTAAAACATTTTGTTATAAACAAAAATTATGCATGTATAAAGGCTGTTTAGGCATTTATGTCACTAATCGTAAAACCCAAAATATGCAAAATAGGTAACTCAAAGTGTGGCTCAAGGTACTTCTTTTCATGTGATTCGTCCACATACTGAAGCTCATGGTGATCTGAGAAACTATATGGAATAGGTCGTTACCTTAACTTTGACAGTCTATTATAACTAACAAAACAAGGAACTCTGTGCAAAGGCAATAATCTTTGTTAGATTAGTTCATTGTATGACAAAATCTCGGCAAAAGTAGCTTTACAACGATTACTTAAAACAAATGCAGTATAAATATAGCCACATGAGGAGCTACCAATTATCTTGCAATATTTCATTATCATTTACGTTTGATTAAAATTGTTTCGGAGGTTAAGTCAGTTATTTTTTCTTTTT
>JAHZNB010003336.1:0-29881 GCA_027744295.1 Callyntrura guangdongensis
CACACTTCATAAATTCATTACCATATTTTAGTATTATTAAAATGACTACCTTACAATATTGGTCTGACGGTTCTTTACATATAAAGAAGCCAAAAAAATGCCTAAACCCAAAAGTAGGCATAGAACTATGTACACGACGCAAATATGAGCGTCCCTTTGGGACGACTCAAGAAGATACCAAAAATGTATTTTTGATCATCATAAGTATTTATTATGCTTTTTATTTCTACCAGCTACAAAAAAGCCATTTCAGGAGCAGGTGAAGCGGTCAAATTGTAGAAAGTTGAAGGAAGGAAGTGCTTTTTATGTAATATGTTCTTTGTTTGGTTTCTTTCTTTTATCGAGTCAATCCTCTGCAAAACAATTCCTTCGAGTGTCGTATCACATTGTAAAGCAAGTATATGATCTCATATTTTTCCGACTAGCGCAATAACCGATTCCACTCTAGTAAACTAGTCCTTTTATTTAGCTATAATCAAAATGAATAAGAAAAGAGGGAGCAGAGCAGAGAATAGTATTGGACAATAAGGTTACCAACGTGTAAAAATCGGATTTCTTGCGTTAAGAAAACTTGCCATATGAATGAACAGGAACACAACGTGTACCCATGTATGCCGAGGTGTTTGATTTTTACGTTCTTATATTTAATTCGTATAAAATAACATTTAGTTTCATATCTCCAGGTAATCACCTAAGAAGCTTTTTGATAGTGTGTTTTACAATTTCAAGTTTCAAGTTATACCAAATTTGGAACGCTTTTATAATACAAGGTGATGGTACTGATAATACACACTTATAGAACATCTATTTATTCGTGTTTCGTGTACCCAACTGTCGCAAGACCGATACTTACCATCATTTATTAAATTTCATTGTTTCGAAACACACGTTACGCTACTTGTTAAAATCAATTTTATTTTATTACTGTCCGCTTGAGTGACTTTCCTTGGATGCCGAAGATTTTTTTGTCTGGGTTGACTCACGGTGGTACCGCGTAGGTATTTACTACTGTGTAGATAATACAGAACAAGTACATCTTCTTGACTGCTGAAAAGTGGGTCAAGTTAGGA
Organism: Callyntrura guangdongensis; assembly: GCA_027744295.1. Taxonomy (NCBI): domain Eukaryota; kingdom Metazoa; phylum Arthropoda; class Collembola; order Entomobryomorpha; family Paronellidae; genus Callyntrura; species Callyntrura guangdongensis. The sequence goes on from JAHZNB010003336.1 coordinate 1,071, forward strand.
AATAAGAGGATATAGAATAGGACTATCTGTGAGTAGATTTCTCCCTGAATGTGTGTGTGTTCAATATTCACTCTTCTTCCGTATGCCCTTTGCTGCATGTTTATCTTCTTCACTGACATTATTTTCTCCGAGAAGGTTTACATTTTGTCCCTTTGTTGTAGTTGTAAGTGAAGAGTATTGTAGTATATTCCCGATAGACGGGCAAGGGAGTACAGCAGCAGCGATGTCGATACGCTTCAAATAATGACTGTGTGTTGAGTGTACAATATTTTTGCGTCTTATTTACTTGAAAAGAGTGTACACGAATCATTCCATTTTCAAAGGCTGCTGAAAGCATCAAGATAAAACTTTGGTAAAGAGAAAAAAGTTTTTGATGGAGAGTTTGCCTCCCATTTCCCTGCATTCCATCCATAACTTTCCATTCCAACCACAGAATGCTCAAATATACTCAAAAATGCTCTCTCTACCATGTGCACAAGTTGCAAGCATAAAGACATTATTTGAGAATTTTATAACAAGAGACGAGAAAACCCCCCGCTTCCGCCCTTTATAGAAAGCTTCCGTTCGTATATAGGCACATGCATACATAGGCTTAACTTATTAAACGATGATGATGATACGAGAAAATGATACACATAAATAATGGAAGAGACGTTAGTTACAAGCAGTAGTATTAGGTATGTGCATACAGAGAGATATTATGTATATTCATCGACAAAAGTTGTTGACTGATCCTCTAGTGAGGAAATTGGATTTGGTCCTTTCGTTCTCAATCAAAGAAAAAGAATTTATACCATCAAAGGATATTGCATAGAGCTTCTTTTCGGCAAGTAGGCAGGCAGACAGACATGCAGTGTATGTAATGCATGTATCTCGAGAATGGGAAAAATACTTTTTCATTTCCTGGTTGTATTTTTATTTAATGTCTATATAAAAAGTACTCCAAGATGAGCGCAATGCTGCGCTTGTAGTTAGAATGGAATGAATGTGAAAAATTGATCACATCCTTCTCTCAAGAAAAATACAAACGTATTAAAGAAAAGAATGAGGAAGAAGGCGAAGGAACACTTGATATCGAATAGGTGGATATTTTCGTTTCTTTTGTTTTCCTCCATCATCCCTCCTTTCCTTGTAGGAATGTAAATTGGTATATAGTATGCAGTAATACTGGTCAAAGCTTGGTTGTGTGATGATAGTGGATGGAATAAGTAGGCTCTGACCTAGTAGGAAAAGACAAAGCTTATTGTTTAAAAAAATATCTCACACGGTGCTTACTCCCATTTTTTTGAGACTGGATATTTATTCAGTAATCGACTATTAAATCGATACATAAAAAATATACTGGTGTGACTAGAAAAGATTCTAAACAAACCTACTGAACTCTCAGGAGGCAGGAGAGACGTAACATAAATCCATTATCGTTTTCTAACAAATCCTCCTTCGTAAATCGGATTTGGCGCACAGCTTACGTGTGGATTTTGCTTCATTGTCTCTATTCTTTACAAATAAGCATACCTTTGTAGAGAAACTATGAAGGGAACAAAGCCTGTGTGTTCGTATTAAAAGCATATACAGCAACAACTCCTCAAGCTCTTCTCGCTGTGCCATTAAATAGGTGTTAAGAATAACAGGCCTTTTTAACTTTACTGCCATTCGTCAGAAAATAGAAAACGTCCTTTTTTGTTTGTAGTGCATGGATTCTCACAATAGCTTTTCTGGATATTTTTTAAATCAGCAGTTACGTATATATAGGCTATCAATTTTCAATAGCGTGCCTCTCAGCAACTCATTCAGAGAAGACGAAATTTAAAAATGATTTTGTACCTGGTTGCTCCACTTCCATCCATCCATTCTCAAAACGTTGTCATTTCCCCCTCGCGTCGTTTCATATATATTTCCAAGACTGGCTATATTGATATATGGTTTAAAAGATAACGAGAAACAGTGCCCTCGAATCTTGTGTGCCATGAATTATTAAAAAACAAGCAAGCTGCCAATGAACTCTGAGAAAAGATAACGGTTACCATCATATCATCAAGAAAACTTGTTATCCATAAATCGTTTCAGTATATTATTTTATACAAAATATACATACCAAGCATTTCTACTAAATAAAAACAAACTGGATAGTTGAATATGTATATGTTGCTGTCTGCTGTTATATTTGTATTAGGTATTTTCCCACTTTTCTATAAAAAACTGGTTGATTACATTTCTGTTAACGTAAAACGTAAAAATGAGAACTGAAAACTATCGAGACAGTTATCGTATGCATTTGATAAAATATTTTCACTCGTCGTCACATAAATCATATACGCGTGATAATTTCATATGAAACGGAGAAAGCAACTTTTCATGCATAGTTGACTTGAACATACATACAACATGACATTCGATAAACGGCTGCAAAATATATAAAGGTGCCCCGTCGAGCGGAAGTTGTAAACTTTTTTCTCCAACTGTGAGCAACTGAATACTTTTTTTTGGAGAGAAAATAAAAGGAGAATGGTTTATGTTACGTAAGCTCTTTTATAAACATTTCCTTTTTGTTTTTTCTCTCGATAGGACTCCCTCTCTGCTCCGAGTTGCTTATGGGGGCATTTTATAAAAGCGTTAAAATTTCATCCTATTCTCTTTCCAGAAGAAACAAAAGGGGCACACCACATGACATGGTTTTGATATCTTAATAATATGATGTGTAGAAAATGTTTGCAACGCGTGCAATTTATTTAAGCTCGTCTGTGCAACGCCCGTAACATCAATCAAAAAGCTATGGTATATACGCCTAAATATATGCTCAGTTAAAAGAATGACTTTATTCCAGCGTAAAGCTGTAATCGTGTAATCATTGTAACGCTAGATAGTTCTTAGTTTGCAGTTATAAACTGTATCAAATGATGAATTTAAGAAGATTAAAATACATACACAAATGCAGGATATAATGACAGAAATTTGTCGCATCAGCGCTGCTACAGTTCCGCGAGAACGCTTTTTGGAACGGAACAATGTTGCCTACACACACAAGGGTTACAACAACAAAAGCACATTTTGAATCTACTTTCTCTGGTCTGTAGATAGAATAGAGTTTCATAGGTTCATATTATTCCATTACAATGGTATGATTGTCTGGTTTACATTTACTTAACCTACTAGTAGATGGTCACCCCATACACGACCCAACGTTGGTTTTCAATAGAAATGGGTGAAAAGAAGCTTGGGTACTACACGAACCTGGAACATTTACTGGTTACTCAAGTTAGTCTTCCTCACTAACAAAATCAACTTGTATTGCATTAAGTAAATTATGTAAATGGAAAGTATCGTTGTATATACCTATAAATGCCAGTACCAGCGCTTATTTAACTCTTATATATAACGGTAATTTTCTGCAATAAACAGCTTGCTTGTAAGTACTTTAGGAGAAACACCAATTCGATTTGTTAAAATCTTGGCACAATAGCATTAAAAATATGACCATCACGATAATCAGAGCAGCGTGAAGAATGGGGATTGAAGAATAAAGAGTTTTGAGATGCTGGCTTACGTGTATAGTGTGTGTCGCTTCGTGTTTGGGAGGAAAACATTTCACTCCAGACATGTAAGCTGATAATCGCCTGTTTCTTGGATCTGTTCCAATTTTACTTTTACATTAGAGAAAGAATCAACACAAGCCCCCAACTTCTGTACTCTGTAATAATGAGTGAACAATAATGTATACGAAATACGACATGATTCCAGAGTAGTGTGTTACTACTACGATCTTTGTATGATAATATTTTAACTTTTACTAATTTTCAATTTATTTTATTTATGTTATAATACAAAATGATCAGCACGTTCCTCGTGAACATATTGTCTTTGGTAGTTCTTATGTGTCAAGTTAGTATTGATATTGGTACATTTCAGTTAGTCATCTTGAATCGTATATTTTGCAAATCGTAAACACCATCATCATTCCAATAAAAGAAAATCTACTTTCACTTTTACAATAATATATTTATAGTTACTATTATATTCGATTGGTTAGTATATACCTAACATATACATATGATTGATTGATATACTTTACAAAATGTATTGTTGTTTCTTTGTTCCACAGCATGTGGCAATTCTGAGTAATATTTTGGCTTTAAGTACAAATATTCTCGTAAATGTAAATATTTAAACTGCTTACCTTATTCCGTAACTGAAATAAATATTACCTCGTTGACAATTCTAAATATAATTAATTATTGTATGTCATTCGTAAAATTACGTTCCTGTTAAATTAGTATTATCAATTAGTTATTCAATATGTTTCATCAGATAGGAATAGTAAAAACAATATTCGTATAACGATATATAGGTACCATGTACCCAACTAAACTGTTGTATATTTTCCAATAAGCTGACACTGACTTGATTACTGATTGCATGACTTGGCCGTATATGACTTACTATTTATTTATAACATTCTTGATCTATAGCTACATTGCCAATTTATGTATTAATTTTTCTTTTCTGCTTTTATGACTTTTATATTTATTAACATCAAGATGATTGTATTATTGTATAACATGCTATATTTTTTACTTTGACTGACAAAGTAAATGAGCTCTATAATACGCTAATTAATAATAACTGAATTAAACTACTAAATTTCGTCTGTAGGCTTTTCTAAGACCGTCTAATTGTCGAATACAGGTAAGTTGTAAGTATGTGGTATCGTGTCAAACAAATTGATTGGCACACAGAATATACATGTAAATATTATGTTACAGATTTAGGACCAAGTAATGTGCATTATTGTCAGGATAATGGCCATTATACCCGTGCTGTTGCTACAACTCATCATTTTAATACCTGATGTACTGCTGCTCCTTCTTCGAAATTTGATCTTGTCGTTACAGTTGTCTTCATAACACCTGGTAGCATTTTTTGTTCCTTGATCAATGTAAAACACGTGGGAGTATATTTTCGTGAGAGTGTATCCATCTTTGTACGATTTCTTTGTTGGATCAAACTCGGCAGAACCATTTCGAGAATTAGTCAAATTGTAAAAGATTTCTGTTTGCTTTTTACTGCTGTCATTTCCTTTTTCTTTGGAAGTTCCGGAGACGCCCTCACCATTTCTTTGATTTCCGCCATTACTGGTTTGAGAATTACTACCGGTGGAAGTGCTCTTTCCATTACCGCTTTCATTTCTGCCAGTAAATTCAACTCGGACATTGATTGTTTCGGGGAATTCTAGGAGTTTTCTTCGACTGGCACAGCCGAGCAAGTAGCCGTGTGTTATAAGCGTATACTCCTTGTCCAATTGCTTCCCATCCTTCTTTCCATCCACCACAGTGTGAACCTCGATTGGCGACACGAGGCATATTGAGTCACTTCGTTCGCATGGCTTGGACAGATTCATCCAACGTAAAGAATTCATTGGCAGCTCATTTTCTGGGCAAATGTCGCTGGGGTCAAAATGGATGAAATGACGTTTTGGGAAAAATATTTCTAACATTGTGCTTTTAATGGCATCACAAACAGCACCGGAGTCACAGTGCAGGGAAAGGCACTCGTAACATTGAAGACCTGTTGAAACAAAAATTATAGGGTAGGCAAATTGCATTTCTTTCAACACTTTCTCAAACGTCCACTTTCATTAACCGTAACTATCAATAACATATACTCTTCATACATTTTCGGTACAAACTATGGAACGGCTTGTTAGAACGACAGAAGACTATGATTAATTTACTGACTGAAGACTAGGTAATATTTTGGTTTAAAAATTGCTTAAATTTTTTGCTTAGTCATTTCTGAGTCTTAAATTGTTACTCCTTTTTCACGTAAGGTTAGTTTACTTAAACAAATTCCGTTTTAATATGAACGTATATTAAAATACAAAAAGTTACGCATGCAAAAAGCAAACACTCACTCCAGGACCTACAATAAAAACAGGCTGTCTTGTAAAAATGGAGAGGGGAAGTGAGATATGTCATACGTCAAGTATATTTTATTATATGCTTGTTGCTTTATATAATGTCAAATGTACCCCTAATCAAATTACTGCTGTTGTTATTTACTGTACACTAGAGCATGCCTATATGCCTGATACCATAAAGATACCGCCTGCTTTACAAAATATTTTAGGGTTCATTTCTGTCCATTCCCTGCGGTTTTATACAATACAAACATCTAAGCCGATGGGAATATGGGAAACTCATATACAAAATCAGTTTAAAAGAAGCGTAGTACGAAATAAAATTGAATTAATTTGCTGTATACCGGATATAAGGAATTCTCTACGTCTACTGTCAAAAGCGGTACTATGAAATATCTTACAGGTTGTTTGTTATACACTTAGTGCAGATTGATAAAAAAAGTCAGCGTAAACCTTACCTTCTGTGAGCCCAACTGACAGATTCAGCCACGTCAGAAATATAAAACTCCACAGGGATAATCCTTTCATGATTTGGATATTAACAGACCGCCTGCTTCCTTTCGGTTTATTTCGCACAGCACCAGTATTAATATAATTCTCGTTGCTATTTTGATTGCTACAGCAGGCTTGACAATGAACAATTGAAACCGCCTCGGATTTTACACCATTTCCCACGATATCCATCCCCTCGGCGCCACTTTCCTTTCTTTTGTACAAGTTTCTGCTGAAAACGCTCCTGGTTTTCATTCTGTCACCAGTCAAAATACATGGTAATTTTTTTTATCAGCACAAATCACTAAAATTAGGGTCCATTAAGTGAGTTTAATGCCGTCGTCCACACACTCGGAATCTGAATATAACCTACGATTATGGTTTACTACACCGACGCACATTTTGTATCGACGAAAGGGATGCCAACATTCACAAAAAATGAAACTCCATTCCCAACTTTTCCCTTAGGCTCTATTTATTCATCTGCCAAAAGTTTTCGCACAATACAAAAAGCCATGTACAAAATTCACTGAATCCCTTCAGCAAAGAAACAGCAAACGATCAAACTTTTTCCCTTGTTGTACGCCTATGTATGTCTAGCTATTTGGCAAAGGTTTTTGAAATAGTAAGAACGGGTATAATAATAAAACTAATAATAATAAGCAAACTGACACTTATGATGACTCAAGTGAAACTTTAAGTGAAAGGAAAGAATCATGGACTTGCAGCAGTCGTATTCGTCGTAGTTGGACACACCTGCCTTAATCTTTGAGCTCGGATTTCCCATCATCAGCTCTCATGTATCTTGGTCTTTTTGTGTAACAAGCTACTTTCATGTGTCTAGTTGTGTTAGGTGAGACCTATCAGCATAGCAAAACGAACTCAACTCAGCACCAGCAGCAGCGCGCATCAAGGAGACAAAAAAACAAGTGGAAAAGTGGAAAGGGAAGGATGCCAACTGTATCGTTGTTACGTATATGTAGTTCTTCTAATGCGTTTTTGCCTTTCTCTCTCCGTCACTTGTCTAACTCAAGTCACTCGCTCCTCTGAGATTGATGATAACTTCGTGCCTAAATCGAATTCTTGTTTACGGGAAACAGACACTAGCTCACTATTCCATTAGGAAAATTCATTGTTTGATGGTTATTCTCAGCATCTTGGTCGTGTTCGGTTTCTCGTTTCTCTCCTCGCCTTTAATCCGGGAACACATACTCCCAAGAAACTATCTATTCAGCAAATCGTTCCCCTTTGTTCCCCCAGTAATACATACATGACAAAGGAAAAGGGGAAGATTCACATGAAAGTAAAAATTTTGTCAAAAATCGGCGCTTACAATGTTTTTGGGGAGGGCGGGAAGCCGCAATTGTTAGCTGCTTCTTTGAATTATATTTAGCTCTGATTGTAAATGTAACGAACTACAAGCATGGCGACAAATTCGTTTCTTCTTACAACCGTCTTCTTAAAGACCCGTCTAAAAACGAACTTGAAATGGGATAAACCATTGTTGCCGACAATTCTCCGTGACTAGCAAATTATTAGTACACAAAACAGTCTGTGATAATGACCTAACCCGGGTTCCCCTTTGGTGCTGCGAAGCCTCTTCGTATACTAAATGCTTCGAGGTACACACACAGCGTGTAACGTACGACGTTCTGGAGAACGAGTGTTTTCAGAAAAATGAAACCATCGTTTTATTTCTCTGTACCCGTCTCTTCTCTCCTTTTGCACTTTCTTTCTTCTCGATGTGCTCACTTGGAAGCATGGGATTTTCCCTTCACCAGAGCACCACCAGCAGCAGCGTTAAGTATCAGTGCAGTAGTGGGAAACAGCCAGTAGCAGAGAAAACTCGGGTGCGTACCTAACCCAACAGCTAGCACCTTTTCCACCGTCTCATCTTTCATTTCCCGTTCACTTTCACTTTTCCATAAAACAGCTTTCTCTGCTACATTACCACAACACTGTCAGCAGCTGGGAAATCACAGCTACTGCACACACACACTATGAATCACAAACACCGCTGCTACTGCTGCTTTCTCTGGAGCCTCTGGTGTTACGCTCTGTAGTGAGTTGATGATGGTGTGTAGTGAGAAACTGGTGAAATGATTACAAAGCAATTGCCCTACCACACTTGAAATAACTGTTATAGTTATGGAAAAATGACTTTTGCCTACATATATGTACCTAGTCAAGGAGAAAGAAAATAGAAATGCGTGCTACGGAAGGACTGATATAAGCGAACAAACAAAGGGTTATGATGCAGCTACATAATATTTCTTTACCCAGCTCTGCTTATTATCCGAACGTTAGCAAGTTTATGCAGAGATTTTTAAAGAATCATCGTACGTCGCCATTTCCCTTTTAGCTGTTTTAGTGCGTATAGGTAATAGTTAGCAAATTTGGTGATGATGACAATGCTTTATGCTATAATAATATATTCAGTAGGGAAAAATTGCTTCGCGGTTCTCGTCGCTCGTCCAAAAGGGAGTAAATATATGAATAGGTTTAGATTAGTTTAGAATAACCTCACATGGTATAAAAAGGGAATAAAGGAGTTGTTCTCATGAAGATATATGTCGAGTATTAAAGATTAGCCCCCAGCTTTGTGGATAAAGCAACAAAAGTATTTCGGTAGTCAGTCGTGCTACTTATTGTTGCGACTTGACTGTTACCGTTATTTGTATGGATAGTTGCTTTACACAGTGCACCTACAACTACACACACGTTTTACTATTTGTCGGAATCTCGCCAGCCATGGGTCCCATTAAAAGCGAGGTTTTAAACTCAAAGTCATTATTAGATACGTACGTATGTATTCTTATTATTATTATTATATGTGCTTTTTGCTTTGGCACAAACTTTGCGCAGTGCACACACAGATCCAGAGGATGCAACCTACCATTATTGTGTTTTTCTATTCCGAGTGCTTCCAAAATTCCTATTTCTGCTACTCCTATACTTCTTGCTGTTTGTCTGAAAACGCAGAGTCACTCATGGAAAGAGTGTGGTGGTTGCATATTTTGCGCTTTGGCCTGGTATTAAGTAAGTATAAGTCGCGTCTTTGTTAGGTTGAAAAAGTATGTTATTCTGTTGCATGCTCAATGATGCCTGTGTGATACGAAAATTATTTTTGCTACTTAGCACAGTGAAAACTATGCAACAAAACCCGAACTGCTAATATGATATACTTATTACGTACACGTACAACGAAAACGAAATGAAAACACATTCGCTTGTAGCGTTGTGTATTTTTCGTGTCCGGACAAAGTGGCAACACAAAAAAAAATCTGATGCAATATTTGCAACTTATTCACTCCCCGGTATCATAACAAAAGTTGAATTCTGTAATGTAATATGAATTGAAACTGTTGCTATCATTCACAATTTTGATAGCATACCTTTGGGGTGGCTACCGCGCCGAATAAGATTTTTTTTAAATAGTGACACAACTATCAATCTAGATTGGTGTTTAGTGGGTATTTCAGACAGTCGCATTATTTTCTTTATATTACTTCTACAACTACGCCTATGTACAACGACTATCCTTGTTATATCTTTACTAACATTTAAATTTTGGTGCACAATGTAGAAAGTTTGTTTTCATACATTATGCGTCATTGCCTTGTATGTTCTTCTTTTGCGAATTTGTATTATTTCGCCTTTCCCGAGCATGCAATCAGCTCGCGTTGTTATATAAATGTATTTACTACTGTCGTAGCTGTTTGCGAAAGGAAGATGAAAAGTGGGATTTCTACTAGGCTTGATGAAATTGTTGATGCTGAATGGAATATATAGGGTAAGCAAGCACTCACGTTCTTTTTTGCCTCCGTGTGAATGTGATATATTATGTGTCTCTCTGATGTGTGCGGTTTTAGATTGCCTCCGACTCTGTGTGTGTAAGAGTAAAAAAATATGTACGTAAGCACGTTTGCATTATATAGAATGATTTTACTTTCCTTTTTATGATCATTTTTTTCTTTTGCCTCAGGATAATATACTTTTCAGTTTCTTCTTTTTTTTCACCGCTTTCCCTGCTCCAGAGAGGAAAGGAGTTTACTATGATAATGATGTCTTGAGAGAGAGCCAAACGGAATGGCAAACAGTTTCGCTGATGCGTATCGTCCACTGGAATCAGCAAGTTGTATTCTTCTCACAACGCCTGATGAACACACACACACACACACATAGACACAGCGCTAGGATGCAATTTTCTTGGGTGATAGCAAGTTATGCGAGCAATGCTTAGAATGTGTATATTCTTATACACAATTGAAGAACAAAAATGCATCAATCCACTTGGAACCAGAACAAACGGAGTCAGAGGTCTAGTTTAGAGAAAAAGGGGGCTAAAACAATGCTCGTCTTACTTGTGTCGTTGGGTAAATGTCTATAAAAACCATGTAGAACTTTTTAGACGTTTCTTCGGTTTCAGAATCTCGTGGAAGAATATATGATAATAAACTGACGAGAGGCGATGATGCACAACAAGTACGTGTTATTGTGTTATTATAAAAAAACAGGAGTAGCAGGCATTGATGTATGAACTGGTGGGTTCCCTGAAACCATCATCGCATTTTAAATGCATAACCAAGTACCTACTATAACCTAGATATGTGACGAACTAGAAACGACATATATCGCATTCGTATTTGAAGAGCAACGTGACAATAACAACCGCAAGAGATCATCGTTGAATTGCGACCGTGGATGACTAACAACGGCCATCATTATCATCATCACATAGAGTTGTCCTGGTCAAAAAATCAAAAAGTTATCCCAACAAAATTGTCATTCAAACAAAAGGTCTTTTGTCCTCGCCAATATATGGCGAGCCATGGTAAAAACTTGTCATTATTAGTGCTATAGGGTATGATGCTCCTACAGTCCTACATGGTATTTACTCATTGTACACCGCATGATTTGCATTTGTTACTAAAGCGCTCATTCTATCCTAGTAGTCGAGCAATTCACACCATTAACGGCGTTACACTATATATGTACCTATACAATATGAAATAGATTCTTGTAATAATAAGTATTCAAACATGTAGCTTCAGTTTTGTTTCCTCTTCCTAGCCTGTTGAGCTCCCTACTGCTTTTATTGCGAGCATGCAATGACAAAAAACAGTTTCCCCTCTCTGCTATCGCTTTACAATGGTGATTTACGTTGATGCTGGTTTGATAAATTGATCGAGCTCTTGGATGTATATAAAGTCAATTTACATATAATAAAAAACATTTTCCTAACGACCTTCCTACTACTTTTGCAACTTCCAGTTTTCAGGGAGATGATGATGCTGATAATTCGTTGTAAATAATAACGATGATAATTTTCCTGCGTCACTCTGCCGAACCTTTTTGTGTTATCTGCTGTAGTCGATCAAAATATGTGCGTCACAATCAGTCACCTTCCTTAGTGGAGAGGCTTTTTAGCATTTTATGATATAATGACCAAAGCTAGTATAACCACAGCACAGCGCAAAGATGATCAAGATGGGTATGGGACAAGTTTACGCGATTGTTTGTGTTACTGTCTGTGCTTGTGCTTGGGAGTAGCCTTCACACGCTTGACATTGCTATTATGAATTCTAATTCATATTTCCTTGCGTGATTTCATAAGTGACTGATCATGAATGACAATACAATTGATTACACTATGCAGTTCATAAAAAATGATTGGAGTAATAAACAAACTGTTTAAATGCAGTTTTTATAGAGGGAGCCTGCAGTCATAAAAATGGTCATTTTTGGATGCATGATGCACACAAAATTGATATTTTTAAACATGTGGCATGTGGCTAAACAGGAGTCGGCGCGAAAAATCTAAAATCGCATTTTTTCTCAACTAGTAATTCATATTTTTACCCCGTTGAATTTTTTTCATATATACGTAAATAGGTTAGAAAACTCTGGTGATCGGTACATGCATTTATAACAAGCGTTCGGAAATAAGGAGTAACTTGAGGATCTATTTTTCAATATAGTGACACTGGTGCAGTCTATGGACATTATGTGGAAACTATTGCCAGGATTCACGTCTTTGTTGCAAGAATAGACAACAGAAAAAGAGTCCATTATCAAAACTATTTTCACTGCCAACAGAGGATAGGCATTGTCACTTCGTGTCTTTTCCGGAAATAGCATTCACTGCTCTCGTCGATACTCCCCGAGTGTTCACCATTTTCAACGAAACAGAGTATTCTTATGGAGTTCAGTCAGAGTCATATCAAAAGTTACTATGTTCATGTATGCATTCATATGATACCTGCAGCCAACAGCGTCTTTAGGTACAAATTGTGTGTGGAACCTCGTGGAACATCACTACCAAGAGAAATTCAGCTCAGCCAGCCTACAGATTCCGTCTTAAAATGCCCAAGGGAACTGTTCCTGAAGATTTCCATCCATACAAAAATGTTTTGTGTTTCGTTTTGATTGCCATATTCTTATTGTGTGTATCCAATCAATATAGCAACATAGAATGCAGAATCGCAGCTAAAATTGCGTATATCACTTTTTTAAATCATGCCGTATATTATTTTTTGTAAACTTGCTGTAATATCCAATGATCTTTTATAAATCACTGACAAAAATCTTTTTCCATATTGACCATGTTATAGCTCAAATTAAACATTAAATAAAATTGACAATGGACCAGTTTTCCACCGATGCTAACCATAATCCTCTTCTCTCCACCGTGCAAACGGAGAGCGAGCACAAGGACGAGTGTAACAATAACGAAGCACTTCCACAACCTTCCTCCAAAGAGGTGACAGAGTCTTGCTCTCAATCGTCCATTGGTTCTTCCGTACTTCAAGTCATAGACCAAGGTTTTGCGGATTACATAAGCAGTAATAAAAGTTTGCAACGTGTAGACTTCACACCTGATCCTATTCCTCGCTTCTTTGTAACAGGAATGAATAGTCCGAGCTATACCAAAAATGCTACCTCCGCATCCATTCCAGAGCCGCCTGTAAACCAGTCACCTAACGTGAAGGACATGCATGAAAATTCACAATCATCTACCCTTGTTTTAGAGAAATCCTCAAAATCCATTTCCGCCAAAGATCTCGCCAGCGATGATGATGGCAATCATCCCGACGATAAGAAAATAAAAAAGTCAGTCAAACAAAGACGGAAAAGCTCATCATCTCTTCCAAAATGGTCTGTGTCTCGGGACAAACACCAACCAGATAAATCCCAGGGAAATGATATAAACTCCCGTAATATCTCTTCAAAGACGGTGAATAATAATAAAGAAATCCCAGCATTGTCAACTTTTCTCACATCAACAAATGATGACCGAATTGTAGAACTCAAACAACCCGCAAAGTCACCTTCGATTACATCCTCAGTACGCTCTGCTACTAGTAATGGAAGCAATTTGGATAGTGATATGCAAGAAACAGTCAAAAAAGGCCGAAATCAGGCGGGCATTATTCCAAGAAAAACAAAGCAAGACCATTCACAAAGCTCCCTTTCTGAAATTGAGTCTTTTCATCGGGAGTTCGTAGGGAATATATCTATGCTGGCCAGACCACCGAGCAAAACAGACAATGCGAAGGAAAAGAAAGTTTTAGCAGATCCTGTTGTGGGAAGTGAAAGAGGCAGTGCCAGGAATGGTAATGATGAGTGTGTAGGTGAGAAAATTAAAAACGGTGGGCAAAGCCAACAGGGAAAGGATGTGGGAATTCCGTCTCATCGTAAAAAGCCACAATCCTCTAAAAAGGTTACGGGGTTTTCCGCACAACAAAATGTCTTGCTTCCTTCTAGCGAAGTGGCCTTAGACAGCGACAACGAGGATAAAAATAATGACAATCTCGTTGAGTCCCCATCATCGGGTAAACGGGAAGATCAACCGTCATTCCAATGGGAGGAAGACGACTCAACATGCCCCAAAGAGAGACTATCGAACTTTGTCAACAAGTACATTGATTCCGTGGAAGGGGAATGGCAGGTACGGCGAAGTTGTTGGTTGGAAAACAACAAGCATAATCCGAATAGCAAACGAAAGAAAAATTCTGTGTATGCATACGAAACATTTAAAGAATACATGCAGAAGACCAACAACGTCAAGAGAATTGACTTACAGTTTCCATACAATCTTCCGGGTGCGGGCAATAACAATAGAAATCCTACTCTGAAAGACGAGAAATTGCTTGCTGAAAACGACTCTTCAACCAAGCACCTCTCCAGTCAGAAAACCCAGGGAAAAGCAAGTCAAATCCCAAAATTGAATGTAGCTGGTGGTGGTGGTAGAGCTGAAGGAAGTGGCCGGAAAACAAATCGAAAGGTTAACAATATTGGGAATGATGATGAACAACTCCCGAGAACAAGTGAAGAGCAATAATTCCACGGATGCTGAAGCTAATAATAATAATAATAATCCACAAGTTACCCCTGAGAATGTTGAGTTGGTGGCTCAAACAACAACCGTAGTAGCAACCGCTGTTCTGGATACCGTGAATGAGGAAGAAGAGCCCACAGTGCCGGAGCCAATGGATTTAACACCCTTTATGAATCAGTGCGGCGACATTTTTGAAGAACTGAAAAATATTATAAAAAATAAAGAAGCTGGCACGGCAGGAGAGAAGGAGGAGCGGGAGAATGACGACGAGAAAGTTGACAAGATTGTGGGAACGTTGGTGAAAAAATACATTGACTTCTTGGAAGATGAGTGGAAAAGTAGACGAGATGCTTGGATGA
Organism: Callyntrura guangdongensis; assembly: GCA_027744295.1. Classification (NCBI taxonomy): domain Eukaryota; kingdom Metazoa; phylum Arthropoda; class Collembola; order Entomobryomorpha; family Paronellidae; genus Callyntrura; species Callyntrura guangdongensis. The sequence goes on from JAHZNB010003336.1 coordinate 16,177, forward strand.
AGAAGAACAAGGTGGATGATAATTCGCTTTATCAATCTTTCGAAACCTTTGAGGAAGGCTTGCGGAATCGTCAAGTTGAGGCGCAGGTTCCCTTTACTCTTCCTGATGTCGACGCGACAAAGAAAATTGTCCCTGATTCTCTAAACGATGAAATTCCGCCAATAGGAAATAATTTAGATGAGGTAAAATGTGACCAACACCGTTGTTTAATTTTTTGATGATGTTTCGCTGACCTATGGATGCTTTTGTTAAATTAGGATGGTAAGTCTAACTGGTGGGATTCTCTTTTGGGGTTTGGAGCTTATGATTCAAGTGGTGTGGAAGCGACAATTCTTGGTACAATAGCAAAAATTACCTACCAGCAATGATAATGGCATGAAAACAACTGGTGATCAAACGGGAGATAAAAATGGATCTAGTGAAAATATAGACGGTACTCCAATCTCTGTCACAAAATCAAGGGCTGGGCTACAGGAAAGTAATAGCAGTTCTACAAAGGTAAACTCAACTGCTGACAACAGCACGAAGAAAAATGTTGCTGGATCCGATGATATCTCATTAGAACCACTGGTAGAGATTTACAAAGGTTTATCTAGGGAAGACACAAGCTCCAACTTAAAGGGCACTTCAGATAAACCCTTGGGGGAATATCAAGCGTTTGTGAATGGCAGAACAGTAATTTGCAAGTCACTAGAGCAGAAAACTCGCCTTGATATATGCTGTCTCAAGCTAAACACCGTACAAACATACGCTGCAAATCTAAAAGACATGACGGTGATTAAAACTTTATCAAATAATTAAAATTCAGTCCAATTCGCAGATGCTTTTCAGTAATTACAGAACTGTCTCGTTTTTTTATAGACCTTGCCCGGCACTAAAGTTCTGTGCTACTTATCTTTGTCAGACTGGAAAAATTGCCGCTTGGTGTCTAAAAGCTGGAATACCGGAGTTATCACGCTCAAACATTTTTTATCCAGGACGACTTTTGTCGTTGAAAAGAAACCACTGGGTGCTCTCGCCACTTTGGAATCAAGTCGAGTCCGTTGGCAACATCTCCGTTGTGCCATTCTTCCGTCCATGAATTTTTCCTCTGCTAGCTACAACGGCCGCTTTCTTTCCTCAAATCTTCGAGTCACTCCCATGTCATCTCGAAATGAGCCTGTGACAAGTACAGTAACCACCGTCATATTCCAAAATATTGACATTCACAAGCAACAGCTGGTACAATGGATTCAGAACTGCAAACGACTCAATTCCATTGAAGTGCAACACTGCAACTTTCTCAAGTCAACCATCAGTATGAATATGGACAGGACTAACCGAGTGATGGAGCGAGTTCAAGTTATGAAATTTATAGATATGGAGATTGTTAAGCTGGCTGAAGCATTGCGGTTTTTTCTTCCAGCGACGCAACGCCTGCACACGTTGGAAATTGTTCAACGACGTGAGCCTAAAGGAATTCCCAAGTCAGCAACATTTACCACACGGAAAGGAGCAGAGGACGACATTCTTTCTATTTTAAACCCAGTGTTTAAGAAGAATGCCGTCACCCTCAAAGTCATACGCATTGAAATGTCTTCCGCAAAGAACCATCTGCTACAGAGCAAAGTTTTGGAATTATTCCAAAATGCAGTTTTTCGGTTGAATAGTTTGGTCATCCGCTCTTACACGCCGCAAAGCATACACCCCTCCTTCAATCATGACTCGTACAGCCCGGCTTCAAGAAATTTGATAGCCTTGCTAAAAAACACTTTGCGTAGTTCCAGAGAAATGACTCTTTTAGATTTTCCTATGCTTTCCATCGACTTTGCTGATAAAGAAGGAGGATCACAAATGATGTCATCAAAATTGGAGAGATTGAGTGTACAGCTGGAAATGCCTCAACAAGAAACAAAGAGCAGTCTTGATAGAGTTTTCCCCAACTTGACGCAACTGGAGTTGTACAATAGTCCACAAGAAAATGCTCGGTGGCTGCACTTACGAGAAACTATGCCAGCCTTGACTGAACTTGTGGTTTTCAGTGGAGGCATACGGGACATGCAGCTGCAAAACACGCCGCAAAGCATTCATCCCTGCTTCAATCATGACTCGTACAGACCGGCTTCAAGAAATTTGATAGCGTTGCTCAAAAACACTTTGCGTAATTCCAGAGACATGACTCTGCTAGATTTGCCTATGCTTTCCATCGACTTTGCTGATAGAGAAGGAGGATCACGAGTGATGTCACCAAAATTGGAGAGATTGAGTGTACAGCTGGAAATGCCTCAGCAAGAAACAAAGAACAGCCTTGGTAGAGTTTTCCCCAAATTGACACAACTGGAGTTGTACAATAGTCCACAAGAAAATGCTCGGTGGGTTCACTTACGAGAAACTATGCCAGCCTTGACTGAACTTGTGGTTTTCAGTGGAGGCATACGGGACACCCAGCTGCAATGTATCATTCGGAATTTAAAATTGTTAAAAGTGTTGCGTCTTGAAAGTGTTCAAGATATTACAGATTATGGCATCACTGGCATGGAACAAGGATGGATTGATCGGTTGAAGTTGTACTGGCCAGAGAAAATGGTGAGCAGCAGTTCTGCCCACGACCAGTTTCCACGAGATAAAATACGGTTTTGTGGAAAATCTTTATCATCCTTGGCAGGTTAGTGAGCGTGATAATAATCCTTATATTTCTTTTGTCTCAAAGAAAAGTATTAGCTAGACTCGTCGTCGTGAATCGCTTCATACTATTTGAAGAAGCATTAGAATCCATTGCAATAAACTAAAAATAGCTTTGAGGGAAGCAGCGATCCATGAAATATTGTATCTGCCAGATACTATCTAGTAAAAGCTTTCGAATGACAATGATTAAGTGTTGCCGTCCTGAAAAGCATCCTAATCACGCGTGGGTGGATTTAATAATGATTCTGTAAATGAAGTTGTTTATAGTGATTTATCCAAAATGACTAATTACTAGACTGTTTTTGCAGACGGGCAAAATGACTATCAATGTGTACAAGTTTTACAAAAGCTAATTGATATTTCAGATCTTCGTACTTTCATCATGAAGGGAGAGTTCAGTATTTCTAATGTTGGAATTCTATATGGATTCCATTCAAGGGAACTGACAACACTGGAGTTACATGGGGGTCCTGTAAATGTAAGTACACACTGTGTCATTAGTGCTAATTATTACCGTGATAATTAACTTTAGTAATGTTAATTATCAATTGTACAGAGAATTTTTTAAAGCCTGCGTTACCTGTCTTTCATCAATATTGTCAGTCCATTTTTAATGAATCAGCTACTACTACCATTGCTATTAGATGTAATTTGGGAATTGCGGAATCAAACCTGCTTTCTTTTACTATGTAACATGACGAAAGTGTTCATTTCCTTCCAGTTCAAATATTTATGTTCTTTTATTCCGAATACTGATCACCGCTTTTCTGGACGCCCTCCGTTTTGTATGTAACACAAGTATTCAGTGAAATTTTTCCTTTTTTCTGTTCCACAATAGGCAAGCAATTCGGGCTTGTTCATCCTGGGATTTCAATGTCCCCGGTTGCGCCGTGCTAAACTGACGGTAAATGCACAGTAAGGTTAACGAATTGGGTGTTCGAGATTTCATGGAAGGCCTTCAAGATAGCGTTAATGGTCTGTATGAAATCGAAGTGTTTCAAACGGTGGAACTGGAACCAGAGCTTGGAATGAAAACAATATGATACCAAAATGCTTGAAAAAGCATTGCGTGCAGTCAAAAAATTTTTACATGATGAATTGATTTATATGACTTCTTGTAACCAAATTTTCAGCTTATTTTAGACACTCGTAAATTATAAGTAATATTTTGTCGCAACGTAATCAGTAGGTATCACAATAAACGGAGGTCCTTGTATTAGAAACGTGATTTCTTGCTTTTCTTCACCTGCCGAATGGCCTGAGAGTTGGTTCTTCGTAATATTGATGGCTGTTTGTATGATTTTTTCATTTCCAGCATTATAATGCATTATTATTGATGATTAATTATGTAGTATTATTGGATAATAATTATCCGCTGCTTGTTCACCGAACCGCTCAAGAACGTTTAGGTACATCACATCGCGAAATCAAGGCCAGTAACTGCAAACCGTTAAACTTATTCAATTCAAGTTGAACAAGACTGGTGTAACCAGTACATATAACTTTTTATTGCGATGAGTTTTGGCTTGGCTTAGACGAATCAAAAATGATACGAGGGAAAACCAAATTTTTTGACCGATTTACAAATAAGTTTATAACTTTGGGTGGATTTAAATCACTGTGCATGTAAAGCATGACGGTAGATAGAGCCTTTCTTGAGCTTTTGAATGATATGCTACTCCAGGCCTGAGCTGCTTTTGGAGAAGAATGCTATCAATCTATCATGACGATATTAAATTGCGAAATAACCTACATCACGAAATGCGGCGATGGAAACTTTTATCCCCACATTTTTCTAATACTTGATTTTCCGGCAAGTGACACTGTAACAGTCACTACATAGAATATAAACGACATGGCTTTAGTTGAATTGTGTAAACAGATTTTTAGACCCATAGTGAACCCATCCGGCCCATTTTTGTTTCTAAAATCGATTAAATGCAGGCGTATGACGACAGTTAACTCGGATCAAAATATTTAAAAACGCAAAAAAATGCAAAATCAAGATTTCAATGTCGGAGCCCGGCATTCTTCACCAGATACGTTTTAACTCAGTAGTAGCTCATATCATTAGAATGCCCAAGACATCCCTTATCGATACAAATGTTTTTGGACGCACAGTGATTTACATTCACGAGAGATATTGCTATTGCGTGATATAAGATTGGTCATCGGTCAATAAAGTTGGTTACGCCCTCGTATATTACATGTCATTATAAATTTTTTGAAGTTATAACGGTTTTAATGGTTGCCGTTGCGAATTTTGGGTCAAAATGTGTCACACCGGTGAGCTAGAATACATAAAAATAGGAGCTCTTTGTGTCACACAACACATTGTTTTTTGCTGAGTTAGACGAGTCGAATGATATATTGCATGCTGTATATTACAGTAATATAGTAACATTGTTACTATGTAAAAATTTGGAAGTTGTAACGATTTCTAACGGTTGCCGTTATTAAAATTAGCTGAAAATTAGCCTAAGGAGAACTATTGATATATAATGTCTGTGTGCCAAGTTTGGAGTCAATTGGTTGAGTAGTTTAGGAGGAGTAGTATATGTGTTTAACAGACTAACACACATATACCGGATGATAAACCAATAACTTTTTTTCACATGCTCCACAAAAGATAAAATTGTGTGTGTAGTGTGTACTGTTTTATGTGAAACCAACATCAACCGGAGAATTGGATAACATCTCTGATCGCTTTCAGTAAAGCTTACGCCCACATTAGAATTTGTGACACGTAGTGCATTATATAGCAAACATTACATTTTGGAATGAGAAAGCTTTACTGACAGACAGAAGCAGGCAACTGGACGATTTCTAAACGGGTCATGCTGGGGAGCCTTGAGACGATATGCTAACTGTCAAAAATAGTATGTTCCTTCGTACATTGTTATAAATATTACATCTGCACAACATAGACTAATATACGTGACAAATATATAGTTTCGTTTTAAGATTTACTTTGTTGCTGCCTGTTTTCCAGCAGTTTCCAGTTTTATTCACTTTCCCATTACATCCTTAGGAAAAAACGCCACAACAAGCTCTCGAAAAAACACACCCAGAAAAATATGCATAGGGTAAAAACAGAATGTTTAACGCACATTTTTTTCAACTTAGATTGAGTTTGTTTAAATGACGTGTCGTGTGAGGAAGTTTAGGTTTAGAATGAAAATGTAATTTATAAAATGTAAATCTCATCAAGTGTTCTTCTGATTGAAGAAAAACTGCGACACCCGGCTTGAGCCCAAAGTGTTGACTTGTTTATCTTAAGATTTTTTGCAATGTTTACGTAATTGAAACAGCAGAAACGGCTCAGAATTTATGTAAGTAGTTGAGTAATCGTGACCGAAATCTTCTCACTAATTCTTTATACATACAAACCTGACACACATAAAGCATATATTGAAAATTGAAAGGTTAAACAAAAGAGCAAAAGAGTCAAATGACTGCATTGGTGTGCCTGAAATTTCATCCTTTCATCTACATCGTAACTACTATCACTTCAAATTAAATGTTCATTTGCTTTTTAACTTTTAAACTACCTATATACACGAATCCCTGTCTGGATGCTTAGTGAATCTCTCGTCAGCAGTTCGTATTTCCGTGTTCTTTGTCTCTATATAACACCGCGCCAGTGTCTCATAAACATGGTTAGTAATCCCACGTGTTTGTAAAAATAAAATGGGAGGTCAGTGGGCCTAGTGACGTAAACCTTGGAGGCTTTGAGGCTGCCTTTGAGAGCTCACCAGGCACCCACACACCAAACTCTCGAGGACTCGACACGTTTCATCAGTACAGGTACCTTGTATAGGTAGTTACACAACAATATTATGATAATGACGATAATAGTTTTCATAGTTCATCAAAATAAAGTAATCGTTTTCCAGACTCTGATGATGAAATACTTCAACGTTTTTATTTCTTACTTGGTCGGAAACATGAATAGGTGTACATTTATCTATTCCTAAATAAATCCATTTTTACTCTGGAACTTTTCATCAGGTTTAATATTCATGACACCGAATCCAATATTGAATTTTTGATTTTCGAAATTTAGAAAAGTATTTCATCAAATTGGTTTCAGTAATGTGCTTTTGCTAAACCACTGTTGATTTACATTGGTTTTTATATGCTTCTGCAAAATGTCTTATATAGTAAAAAAATAATAAAAATTGTACTTTAGACGTAGCTTTTATTACTACGACCGACCGTGTGATCTTTGTTCTCTGTCAAATAAATATACTATTTTTACTACCAACTAATAGTACCAACAACCAAAGCTTTTTACTACGTCTTATTTCGCGTAATTGAAAGCCTTTTCGTTAGTAGTGATTTAGCCTTGGTCGTTTGTCTGTGAAAGAGCACGTTTGATCCAACATTATGACCTTTCATGAATAATAATAATATGTATCAACACAGCAATGTGATCAATGATCATGCATAATGTTGTCAGTTTTCAAACATATTGCGTCACATATTTCAAACATATTGTCACATGGATTAGCGTACCTAGAAACTATACCACCGAATCATAGTCTCATGGTTCTCATGATATGGGAAAATTTCACTCGTGGTTCAAAAACTCTTACAGCGCCCGCTCTTATCATAGCTCATACATCGATCTATGATGATTTTAAGGTAGTTTTGTGTTTATTTGTAAAATGCATTAGACACATTTATATGCAACTTGTTGCGAAGAATTGCTTGGGCTCAGTTAGCTCGTGTTGCAAACAGCTCGTTAGCTTTACCTAAGCTCGTGTATGTTCCATTCGCTATCAGTATCTTTAACTGCGCTTGAATGGACTATCCTGGATAAATAGGCGCCATCAAACTCAAACCCTGTTGCCGTATTATATATGCGGCCGAGTCATCGTTACAACAAAACTCTCATTGGCATTGTTATACTGAATTGCCACCGATACCAAAAAGAAATTCCTATCAAAGGTAGCAAAACTAAAACATTTAAAAAATGAAGGAGCTGTATGTATCTGTTCATGCCATTTTATACATTAGGTTTTAGTCGACGTAGATAGGTTAGAAGCCATTTATTGTTAGACCGCACAATTTAGCTTTAATGTAAGTTTTTTAATTTCGGAAATTAGGTATTTTTACTACGACAGTCTTTATTCCTTAAACGTTGTAAATATGACGTGCACCAACGCTACAAAGAATCCGTACCAGATTCCTGGATACGAAGGTTTCATCCCGGGATACTCATCTGAAGTAGGTTTTACCTACTCCAAAGGTACCCATGAAGTGATGAGGTCCCGAGGGGCTGGAGGCGCTCCATTCCGCCCATGTGCTAAAGGATGCGGAACAATGAATCCTTGTGCAGTACGACAACTCATTTCCTTTAAATAATTTTATGTATCCGGAAAAATTCCATTCATATAACTTATGATGATAATTCTTCAATGTCTGTGGTAGACTATTTAAGATGTTTACATTTTATGTAGGATCACGGTAGAGACCTGCGAGCACGTCTTCATTTACTCCAAGGAGAGATCGATCCAAATCCATGTCAAGTCAGTGCTTTTGTTCAGTATATAGCAGTAATAAACCGAAGTAAGCGTTTATGATGATATACATAGACTGCGTAAACTTATTTTGAGCTTTAATTTTCAGGGAACGGATGCCGGAATCAAATTTTGTGTTCCTCGGCCAAAGGTCGTTTGTGAACCTAAACTAAAACGCATGAACCAGCATGGTTATTTGTCACGACTTTCAGTGTATCAAACCAAAAACAACGACCAGTATGGAGTGACTGCTTGCAGGGCTAGTAATACATATCCTTGCAAAGAAGCCGCACCTTCGTCGCGTCCATTTTGGAGAGAATTTGAGGATTTGACTAATTACGATCTTTTCAAAGTAAACAATCAAAGCTAACGTTTGTTTTAAATTAAAAATAACAAAACAATGCGAACAGCTTTTTAAAAAGTATATGCTTCTTAGGAATATGAACCAGAATGCAGACATTTACGATTGCCAAAATTGAAGTATAAACACCAGTCATGTTGGGATGAGGATTACTATTTGCCGGAAGACTGTTACGAGGACTATAGAAAACATGGTAAGCAACGGTGATCCAATAATTTATTCGGTGCAGTATATTTTATCCAAATACGATTTAAAATATCTTTCATTTTTTGTGAAAGGTTACATTTGCCCCCCAAAAATTTGCGAGTGCCTCCCCTTGGATGCTCGGAAAAAGGATGAAGATGTAAATTACTACCGAATCGAGAGAGATCCCAATGAATTCATCTTGCCTTATTTTGCGGATCCATCAAATCCTCTGAGATATTTCAAATCCCATTACACAGGGCATGTGCCAACAATGAAGGTATACTTACTTGTACTTATGTATGAACATTTGAGTCATAATGGTTTGAACGTCATCTACCTATCTACAATCTTTTTTACATTTCAACATATAAATAGTTCCGCAACGGTGAGACATTTGCGATTCAAAGTAAGAATGCCCTGAATGTGTTTACAAATCGTTACATGACCACGCTGTTGAAATCAAAATGTCCAGTTTGGATTGATCCTGAGCAATACTGCGACAGGACGGACTACGGAAAGTAAGTGAACCAACTGTTGCATCTTAAATATGTCCTGTCATTCTGTGTGACAGCGACAAAACAATTTGGGATAACCCAGTAAACAAGCATATTTTTTTACTGTTGTAGACTTTTCTGCAAACCCAGAAGAACGTATGATGGACACTTCCACGAGAAGCCAATAAGGGATCGCCTAAAGCCAATTTTCAACCCTACAGATTGTATTCCTCCTGTGTTGAATATACCAATGCCGTTGTGTATCCAACAGAACTGACAGTCTATTAAAAATAGACAATGGCTTGTGAAAAAATCAAATATAGATCAAAATTTTTCGTGCTTGTAAATACATCCTCTAAAGTTGAACAAATAAAGCAATAACTACATGTAATGCATTGGCAATGGAATTGGTTGTTTTTCCCATAACGCAGAATTTTTTGAAACGTCACAGAAAATTCTTGTAAATATTTTACTATAAAATATTAATCGTTGACAAAATAAACCGGGTTAACTGAGTGAAGAAGGTTTACGATTTTTACGAAGGACCTTGTTTATTTAAGGGCTAATTATGTATTTAAGGGGAAGGGGTTGACTGTGTATTTAAGGGTTGATTGTGTGTATTCATGGGTCAAGCAATATTTGAACTTCTGGAGGTCACATGGGTCATCCAACTCAACTAAAATTAATACATATATTATGTCTTATTGTCTTGTCTTATATCAAATTTTATGTCTTTTCCTACTAGCAAGCTAGAACGTTATCGTTTGCAGCGTCTTTGTGCAGATGTGGCTTATTGGCTGGATCAATATTTCAAAATGTATATAAAACCGGCCTATGTATTAGACTTGGAAACAAATCAGTCATGTGTAACACTAATTTCTTGAGTCTTTGCTACCTTTGGTCCTGTAAATTGAGAAATTACATGGAAGCACAGTTTTAGTGATAACTCATGACCATCTAATTGTCCGGAGGCCATTTAGTCATCAGTGCCCAGATTGAACAAGCCGTTATTACATTGAATACAAATGGTATATTTGATACCCGAGATACCTGCACAAACATTACCTGGTCATTCAATTTGCAACATGCATTAAATCGTGTAAGCACTGCACTGCAAATCTTCACGAGGCATCAAATGACATGTAAAAGGGGTAGCAAGAAGTTGTGTTTAGTAATGTTTAGTGATGAAAAATTCAAAGAAAGATATTTCCCAAAAGCCCAACAAAGTATGTAGTTCTGAAAATTTTCATGTGTAAATACAGTGTTTTTGCAATAGTATTGTTAGTTTTCAGTGCAGTAGAAGGTTATCATTACGGTTATAAATTCAAGCGAGAATGTGTTGTACATTACAACTTACTACAAACAAACTCAGACAACACCACAACACCAGCAATTGTTCCTGTGTTGATAGTGCCGGCAGTTTATTTTCACTTTTACGAAATGGTATTTTGTTGGTATAAAGTTTTACCTTGTGCAAACGTTCTATCCAAAGCATGTATGCCTCCGTATATCCAAAAAATGTAGTGTACGACTTTTCGTGGAAAATAATGTCATTTTTTTATATATTGACACAATATATTTAATTATATATTTTATACACAATATCTTGAGTAATTGACTAAGGTGGCACACGACTTCATTTTTTATGTTGTTTTATGTAACCACGACATCCAATCAGTGTAGTTTTTTATATTCTTATTTTTCTTTTTACGAGGTATTGATAAGAGGTCACAAGTATCTAGGGTATTATACTTTAAGAAAAAAATATTGTTCAATCCAGTTGCAATAATTTTCAGTACTCCTTTACTACAGAAAAATCTGAAATAATACAATATAAATTTTATGGATTCAACAATGTTTTATACCAGCAGTGGTGAAAGGTTAATAGAATCATCTTTAAAGGACATCCTTGTGTCCACAGATTGTAAATGCAGAACTGAATTCATTTTTCGTAACGCACTAAATGGAGACCGATTTTGTTTCGATGTTTTTTACTTTCATGACATTGATTTTTCCGCACGTGTGTATATATTGTGCATGCTTTTGAATATGTGTCATCGCCACCACATCATCATTCATCATTGTCACTCAATATTCGTATTTGCGCAGCATGTCTTATTTTCTTTCAATATAATTTCTGGAGAGGTAGTAATATCCAAGATTTCTCCCAACGACTGGTTAATTTGTTTGTTTTCACTGGTGCGTGTTTCCTGAAAGTTGAAATACGAGGTCCTCATCATTGTACGTGAAATGCGAACGAAAGAAAACTACTTTTCAAAAAGGTTCATTATTTTGTCCCAATGGGAGAGTTGTGGAAAAATGTCGTTTCTGTAATTGATTCGCCACTATTGCGGTCTCTATACTGTGCAACTATGCCTGCTTTGTTTTCTATGCGGAGAAAAAGTAGCTCATAATAATTGAATTCGAACATTCAATGCAATATGTTTTCTTGCTCTGTAGAATGATACCTTTGGGTGGAATTATTTATGCTTATAAACCTTTGCATAAACAGACGGTCTTCTTGAAAATGTATATAAAGTCCAATATATTTTTGCACACTTGTACATTTCAGGCAATTTGGCAAATCTTTTTATCGATGCAATTTAAAATGCAATGTTGTGTAGTTTTTAAGCTGGGAAGCTTTCTGTGATATAAATAATTTAAGCGCATGTTGAACAAGTGGTTTCGAGTTGCTATTTTCTCATAACATTTAAAAATCAATGATTTATTAAATATTGAACTTACAAATAAACTTTATGAATTATTTTAATATAACTTATGAACTAATAATCTATTCAATTCACTTAACTGTATGTACAGAGTTATGTAGACTGCCCGAAAATACAACCACTGAAAATCAGGATTTGCATTATCGTGAAGTATGTCATAATATGTAGTTATCATAATAATTACTAAAAAAAAATCAACAAATACCTTTCCAAAAGCTCTACTGAATCAAAACACAAAAAATATTGTGAAACGTAGATACCACCAAAAGACAATGTTAATTCTATATGTGGGTTTGGACGAACATATACATAGTTAAATAAAGTGTACGTTTGCTATTTGATATTTAGATACGCCTTCCAATATCAATTGATATATATTGTTTAGTTTATACTATTAATGTGCAGTTATAAGTTTAAAATTTCATTCTTGGGTAATATGATAAAAACAGAAATCACCATTTACGATTACGTCAACTGAATCAGTTAAACTAATCTACATACATATATATATATATATATCCATATAATTTATTTTAATGATTATTATTTAGTTTAATGATCTAATACNATATATATATATATCCATATAATTTATTTTAATGATTATTATTTAGTTTAATGATCTAATACTGTTGTTGACTATCCTTATTTAGTTTTTACGCTTTAAATGTTACCAAATATACATCTAAAACTCTACTCTGCTTAAATTTATTTTTAGAACATCTGGCGTGGTTAAATAATAAAAATAATGGCTTACGACTGGATACTGTTTCAAATTAAACGTATGTATGGAGTTTACAAAATATGTCGATGTGCTACCAATGGTTAACTATTTCACAATTTCATTTTGTATTATTAAAGTTTTACTAGCTAACCGTACTAACATATATAGAATATATAGACAGGTTGCTCGAACTCGAAGGTACATATATATGAACTTTATTCTGTAACGGACGCTGTGTTATCATTATCGTACCATTCGTACCCTATTCACAATTTGCAAATGTTACATTAAGCCCCATCACTTTATGTACGCTTAAAATTCACATTCACTCTTAGACTTCTCATATTATTTCAAACCATATTGTGATGGACACATTTTCTCTTTCGTAATATTAATGCTTTCAGTGTGAGCTGTTTGCAAAAATGTAACTTCGTAATCTATCTGCCTATTTCCATACAAATAACTGTCATAGTTTGAGTTAATCATAAATTGACATGTGTACAGTTCCGATGATGCCGTCGAGTTTTTTAGAAGTTCCAGAAAGTTGTTACACACAATTTTGTCGTTTTTTATTAGTTAGGTTTATTATAAGACGGCAGTTTGTAATCAAGTTATGAAGTATTGGTAAATCTCTTCAATTTTATGCCCGCCGATACCGATGAAATGACGTAAATATGTGTTATAATTTTACCCTAATGGTAGGTATATGTATATTATAGCTCATACATACTTGATGTATGCGGAAAAAATCCGACAAATGCAATGACCCGTAAAATTTAAACAAGCTGAACTGAATGGCATTTATTGTACACAAAGTAAATCAGTGCGATAACCTTTTCACATCACAACATGGTGAGGTAATGCAATCTTTCGAAATTATTTTACCGTTACTTTTACTTTATTTGATTCGATGTTATGCTATATATACCAATAACTTTTAACATGATGGGATACTTTCACTATCATTGTTAGACAGTTTGTTTGCGCTAGTCAACTCCCGTACCACATTGTTTACTGTAATA
>JAHZNB010003337.1:0-20361 GCA_027744295.1 Callyntrura guangdongensis
TTCATCAACAAGTAGGCATCTTCTTCCCAGACGTAGACGTAACTACAATGTATGAATGCGGATTGCATTGTGAATAGAATCAGTTGAATCATTAATCTATGAACGAAAGGAACAGTGAGAGTTTTCAAAAAATGAAAAGATAATGATGTAAATACTGTTTTATAGTTACTGTACAACTGTGCAAGTAAAATGCGTGCAATTAATCACTTTGTACGGCAAGAGGATACCGACATTTAATTGAGAAAATAATGTGTTATGCGCCATAAAAGCTATAATTTTCAGTACTGATTAACGTAACGTGTGTGTGGGTGCTTTTTCTTGGGGAGAGGCTCGAGACAATACCGTTATTAACTTTTTAGGTCGATTTATTTTTATTTAGATACAAACAGTGTTTATATACAAAGTGTTTTAAAAATATCTTTATGTAACAGAAACCCTTGGCTTTACAGCCGTCATTCACAAGAATTATTTAATTGGATTTATTTTATGATATGCATATGAGGCTGTTATATATTTTTTTAAATGTAGAAAAAGTTTATATCATGTTTACGGAATTAAACAGAGAGAGTAAGCAGTACTTTCTAACTTTAGACCATTTGGGATCAATTAAACTCGCTTGTGAATCCTGATTCACTTCCTGTCCTGTCCAAAATGAAATCGTAGCAATGCGGAAAACAAGTGTTTGCAACAGCACAGCACGTGCTATAATATTCATTACTTTACTAGTCTGCCTCTTGCGTGTCTAAAACGAGTGTATCCCCACATAATATTACCATATCTCCATTTTAAAACTTGAAAGGACAGATCGGAGTGGCAAGACATTAAGCTCAGCATTGTTAATCACATGTACACCTCTCACTTTACCCTTCAACTAATTGTATTTATTAAACACTGGCGTAGTCTCGTCTCTGGCGTCTCTGATTAAATTTTTCTAATGAATCAACCCTCTTCTCATAGAAAATATATTTACCACCTATTCTTACCTTACTTGGTTTTAATTGTTAACTCATCCGTGTAATTTACACGCTACGACACACTACTGACAAAAGTGAAATTAAAATCCTTGATAGACTCGTCAAGTTTTATTAGTTCATTTGTGATTCAAACACAATTTACACCAAGTCAAATTACAATTTTAACTTAGAATATACGCTGACAAGTGACAACGACAACAATACTAACCTATTGTTAGTAACTGAACTGCTGAATGCTGAAATAACATGGCAAGGTGCAATTAATACGTACAATACTGAGCATGGTACACACACAATCATTGTACTTTTTACAAAAGGACAAAAATGCTTCGATACACCTTGTAAATGACGAATCATAAAGATTTACGAGATACGATAAAGATTTAAAACTAAAACAAAACTTATTCAGTAGTATTCCACCAGCAGATTTTACTTTGTGATTAAAAACGATCGAGAAAATACATTTCATGATAATGATCTGTATCCCCACGAAAAAAAGAACCTGTCCGATACTTTTCTTTTTATTGCAAAACTTACAACAAAATGCTGATTTCATGTTGATGAATATTTCAGAGTCACAATACGTCGTCGTCAGATTCATACAAATGTCGAAGAGTGCGTTTTCTTGCAATACAAAATTCAATTACAACCAACCTTCAATTTTCTATTAGACGAAAAAAAATACAAAATGTTACTTAACATTTTCAAACAACAAGATTGATGAAGATAATATCATATTATTTTGGCATCATCATTTCGTTCGAATTAATGGATATTTTGAACGAAGAAGTTACAACGCCCTCGACATTCCTCTCTCGTGGCATATAACCTAACCTTTTCCCTGCTTCCAACTTGTGTTCACAATAATCCTTTCATTCGACAGTGCATACACTACACATGTACAAAGCTTTAAAGCCAACAAAACGGGCTAGTCCGGTTAGCGCAAAGCGCAATGCAGCATGTCATTGTAAAATGTCGCATCGTTACGATGAAACATAAAAAAGTTGCATAATACTGACGGGATACATATCCTCATAAATTTTATGTACACTTTCATTTTCATATAGCTCATCATCTTTGACGTTTACCACTACTACTAGAACAACATATATCCACCTCCAAAATTTCAATGTAGCCATCATCTCGTTACAAATCCTACAAAAGTACAAAGAGCACGACATCATACATTACATCGCCTTTGGCCTTTTACAACAGAACAGAATTATCGCAACCACCCAAAACAATATAAAAAAGCAAAGCTTATACTTGACTCCACCATCACACCACATTCAAGTGCAGGTTATCTCTTTGACTAAAAAGGAAGGAAGAGGTTAAATCTTTAAACTTTTAGCAGCACACCATCTCTGCAAAGTCCTCCTTCAAAGCAAACCCATACATTTAATTCTATGTGCATAGCACGCTCATAATATAGGTAATACAACAATGAGCATCACTACTAATCACCTAAAATTGCTCTAGTCTCCTGTTCTTCAGTTACAGTATTGATTTGACCTACCAGCACACCACCATATTAAGGTCGAATTCATAAAAGGAAATGTTCAAAGGTGTGCCAGTCTTTTTTGACGTTTCCTCGTGTGTATCACAAGATACACTCTTATAAAAACTAATCAAAAAACCCACCTTCAAGTAAATTACCATTATGCATTGTTCCTCCATGTGTCCAAATCAAGTTTTTTTACCAGTCCACGAAGAGGAATATTGTGTTTTGAGAGCCCAGCCAAGTTTGCTTACACGTTAGCAATTACACATGCACGAAACGTTCTGTGCGGAGAAGCGATGCAATCAACTTGTTCTTTTTTCTTTCATCGCTTCATGTAAGTTTGTGACCCTTAAGCATATTACGTTGTTGAAAATAAGAAAATAGGTTTGGTAAACAGGTATGGTACAGATTTTTTGTACAATATTTTCAAGCGTTCAAACTAATGCTTTATGCATTTCGACAGGTAAAAAACACGAGACTTGTTTGCAAGTTCATGTTTTTGTTTGCACTACACGGTTCATCTATTTCTTCATGCTTTCTCTTGCGCTTGTATATGAATTCGTTTTCTGGATAGGTTTGTTGGTTGCTTGCATTTTCAACGTTGGAGGAAAAAAATGAACGCATAGGACATGTTGTAGGAAGGAGTAGCCAAAATGTTAGGGTCGTTTTAACTTTTAACTACACGACAGGGAGGGGAACCGCAGTTCGTGTGCCATGTAGTTAGTGGATGAAAGATGATGTAATATTTTGCTTTCTTGTTTAATACAATTGGTATTATCTCCTCCATTTATCCATCGTCGTGTTACTGTAGGCTGAGAGGCTGAGGCTCAGACATGCATGATCTCTCTGTGTACGTACACTGTACACATATTTGCTTTCCTGGGGGAATAGGCGACCCTTTTCTTATTTTACTGCTCTTGATTTAATGAACACGAAAATATTATTAACGTTAACCACAGCGTGTAACCCATCATCATACATCATCATCAACTTCACAGCTTATAGATCACGTGTGCGTGTGTGTGTGTAAAGAAATGTCTGCGTTTTTGGTACTTGCTGTCCTGCTAACCAATGTTGGTTCAGCAAGCAAAGGAAACTTATAAATATCTCAAGGAGAAGCTTATCTTTAAAATCTTATAAACCCATATAACTATAGGCTTAAAAAAGTTTTAATACGATACACTTAATATGCACTTATTTCCACGTTCATTTATTTTACAACATGCGTGCACGGATCTAAAATCTCTCTCTCACACGCATATATAGACATTTGCGTGTAAAAATAGTACACTCTGTAAAGTAAACGGAAAGGACATGTTTTCAGTTCCCTTTGCGTGTTTCAGTTATTACATACATGCGTTGAGTACGCGTATTTTGGAGAGGAATGAAAGACATTTTTATGGTTTCTTGACTTTTCTTACATCATCATCTCCACTCAGGGTTCGCCGCCGCCATCACTGGTGCGTCGTTCTATTTTTTCTTCTTCCTCGTCCACCCGCACTACTTTACCTCTAAATAGCCTTCTCCACTAAAGACTACTATTACCATATAGTATCTCAGGGGACTCAATAATAGTATTGATACTTTCGTTTCTTTTGATACTACTCGCTGATGTCTGTGATGTTGTTATCCTCTTATCATCGCATCTCATCTGTTCCTTTTTCTTGGCGTCGGGTCTCTTTCCTTCCTTCCTTTGGTAGTATAAAGTATAATGGACTTCCCGTGCCAGGCAGAGCAGAAACTGCCAACTCGATTCTCAGGCAAACTTGTTTCCACTGTATAGCAGTTACATACATCCGCATGAAATATAGCAGCAAGAAAGTACAAAAATGTTACTTGTTTTCTGGCGTTGGCAAATCCTTGAGACAAAAAGGAAGGTTAATGTAATGAAATAAATACCAATAACATTTTCTGCCGTCGTGGAAGGCGAGTTGTTAAAAGGTATTTTCCCTTTTTCTGAAAATCCTTGTTTTTGTCTATCTGCCAACGCATATTCTTAAAGTACACATCCTTTCCCATTCCCTTTTTGTCGCCTCGAAGCATATATGAACAACAATTGGTTATTTATTTGGTAACTTTACTTTTTTGCCCCGTCGACATCTTATCGTAAAGTCAAGTCAACAACAACAACATCCACTACTACGAGAGGTTAGCTTTGTTGATAAATCCAGCGAGCTGTAAATTGTTATTTGTTCATTTGCACGATTTTGCCTGAACCCTAAGCTGTACAAGACCTCACATTATTACATTATAGGCTTCACCTCCTCTTACATAATCAGCCTTTTTGTAGAGGAGTCTGTCAGGAAGGCAGTAAACGTCAACCGTTCCTTTTAGAAACGACAATTGGTATCCGTGAAGGGAAGAGCGAGAGAATTTACGACATGCCAGTTGTTTGCTAGCCGTATTGTTATTACCATTTTGTACATTAAGAAGCTGCTCTAATTTTTGCGTTGCTGGTTGATTGAGTTGAGATGGGGTTTTTCTCGGCGGGCGATTCGCCGCCAACATTCAACAGCAAAAAAGTTTGGTTTTGTATATTGCAATAAAATTCAACAATGAATGTTGTGTTGCAAAGGCAAATAACAGTTATTTTTAACCGATGTTACCACCTCTTGTGAAAGCTACTCCCCCCACGTGCTATTTTTAAATTATACCATACCTATTGTTTTTACTTTCTTGAATGTTTAATATTATTAAGCTACATTGAATATACATTTCACGCTAGTGACTTGTGTCTTGTAATAATAATAATGTTTCACCATTCCCAGCGCTTGATTCATTTTTATCAAGTTTTCTTTGTGAAGACGTTTTATATCTGAATGTCTGTATGTTTGACTATAAAATATCAAAAGGTTTGTAACGACTTGCAAGATTATAATCTATTCCGCAAATTATGAAATATACGTACAAATCGGGGTCAATCCCCAACCCCCAAGTCCAAGTATAATATTTTATTGCCTATTTTTGCTCTATATTCAGTACTACACCTCAATTAAATTTCCAATTTTCCATGCGCATATCAATTCATCACGTCTTTGCTGCTAGTTGCATTTATCATCATCATTATCCATCGCTGTTTTTTTGCACTACCGTTGTACTGTGTCATATGCGCACAGGTATACAGTTATTTTAGGACAAAAAAGAGAGCAAGAAGCGCTTTGTGAGAAGGGCCATTACTTATTTAAATCGTCGCCGCCATTACCTGCGAACATTTTCCCTTCAATTTATGGTGTTTCGTCCTTTCACAAAAAATTGTTTATACCCCTGCGACTGCATCGTTGTATGTTTAGACAGTACCCATTTTTGAATGAAAAGCATATTATCCTCCTGCACCATGCTGCTTGCTATTGCTGCATCCCAACTAGCAAAACACCTTAAAGGATGAGCGTCTCAGATAAATGATAAATGTAAATAAACCCCTGCCTTGAGTCGAATGTTATCCCCATCATTCATTGCCGATAAAAGTATATCGTCGCACAACAATGTATACAATATATGTATCAGGTCAGGTTTGGACATACTATATTCCATATATATATATTTATGCAGCGTAGCGATTAATATTACATTATTATTGTTATTGCAGGCACTTTTTGTGCATGGGATGGTCAATGGATGTAAATATACAGATAAACTGCTTCACTAATATATGACTGTGAGTACAATAGTTCATTAACTTACCACTGCGTGAGTAGCGTGTGTATGTACGAAACTAACACAATATCGGTACAAAATGCAGGGACCATATCTATTCTGCACATAAAACCTCTCTAGAAAACGATGATAACCTGCTCCTTGCAACGTACACACACGCATATTAACTCTTTGTAAAATTCCTTCATGTGCCTGCCTTCTTCTCTGTGTGCAAATGCAGCTTAGCTGCAGCGCAAGTGTTAATAAAAATGTGGTGGTGTTCAAATGATAATGTGATGTTGATACAGCTTTCTTGTACTTCGTGTTCGTACTGTGTACATGCTTACATATAGATATACAGTAAAAATATACAGACATATCTTGAGAAATAGAAAGGGCATTTAGGTAGTAAAATGCACAAGTAAAAATGTATGGGATTCGATAGGAGGAGGGAAGGCTTTCCTATAAAAATGGATGCAACATTTTTTATTCTTTACGGTTTCTACTTCGATATGAAAAGTTGATACACAAAAAACTTTTTAATGCTCACATTGTTAAAGAAGAGAGTATGCACATTGCTGCTCTGTGCTCTAGTGTGGGTAGAGAACCAAAAAAAGGCAATAATAAAAGAAGTAATCATAAGCTGAAGAAGACTGACGAAATGATGATGATGATGATGTGAACCTGGTACTCTCTTGCTAGCGTAAAAATACACATGTATTATAAAAGATCATCATGATCATCACACATAACATTTACCATTTCTACACATTACATTTTATTCTAGTCATTTCATTTTCATATAAAAAACCTTTTTTGCTGACTACTCTTGTTTGTAAGAAAAGCATCATCATCATCATCATCAGCAGCACCATCATCGTCGTCAAAGAATTGTTGTGATGTACCTACACAGTCGAGTCAGAGAATTTTTAATATTATTAGTATTCTAGGAGGACTCATGTCTTCTCCCTGCTCTGCTACTTTGCTACTACTCCTTCATACAACATTAGCCGCAGGAGTATTCAAAAGAGAAGTTACGTACATAAATAGTTGAATGGGATCGCATGCACATTTGTAATAGTAATGGTATGTATATATATGTCCAAATGCGTGCATTTCTTGTCTTGGCATTGCATTGCACATTGCCGTCTCATTCTGTTTCATGAACATCGTGTCATGTAATGTTACACACGGGATACACACTCAACAGCGAGGAGGAGAAGGAGTTTTTCTTTGCAACATCTCTCCTCTCGTTTGTGCTTCTTCTTCATCTTGTTTGTAAAGAAACCCTGCATGGCACAAAAAAGTTTCTATCCGTTTAATATTAGGTTTGCAGCAAAAGTCTCTCTCTCTCTCTCTCTGTACATCTCAAATAGTCTCATGTATATAAACGACTATGTAGTTTGTACCGTAGAAATTGTAATGAATAGAGAATGTGTGTGTATGTAGTAAGGATTTGAAATGAACAGGGCGAAAGGTACGTTTTGTGTTTCATGTTATTAGAATTGTGCTCTTTTTTGCAGATATGGAAGTGTGGTTATGTTATCTTAATGTGAACACATAGTACACATAGTTGGTTGTACAGACAGAGAAATAGTAACAGACGAACATCAGTAAAGGAAGAAGAACCATCATCAACAGCAGCATCAGCATCATCATCCGTTCTTTTCGCTCTTCTTGCCTTTCAGTTCGATATGATGATGGTGACGGGATATACCCCAAAAAAGTTTTTTGTGTAGAGATATCATCATCATCGGTCCCCACTTGCTTTTATTTCGTCTTCCTCATCTTCACTCCATCCATATCCTCCCAAAGTGTCGTGTACTCTT
Organism: Callyntrura guangdongensis; assembly: GCA_027744295.1. NCBI lineage: Eukaryota > Metazoa > Arthropoda > Collembola > Entomobryomorpha > Paronellidae > Callyntrura > Callyntrura guangdongensis. Next base: position 7,938 of record JAHZNB010003337.1, read on the forward strand.
CTCTGTCTCTCTCTCTCTGCTGATATGATGGCTAATGCTGCTGCTCAGTCTCAGTGCTCAGTCAGTCAGCTCATAAAAGTTCTCTCTTGTGATTTTCTGTCGTGTGGTCGGCGACGGTGACGACACGACAAGAGTTTTTAGTTTACAATCTGCCTGCCTGCATATCGCATACATTGTGTTTAGCGGAGGAGTGCTTTACTGTACAAAATACAATAGTGTACGCGCACACCAGAAGAACTACTGTTTCGATTCAAATTCTTCACGAGAGAAATTCTTCTAATCTAACAGTTTTTCTTAGAGTTAAAGCATGGGAACATTATTATCTTGTGTCTTCTTCACTCGAGCCCTCGTCTTTAGCATCAGCAGCAGGAGCATCATCATCATCCTCAACGGTTATTAATGGTTAGTACATTTTACGCTGTTGTTGTCGTTGTACTCACAAAACTGGCTATACACACTTTAGAAGCAACAAGACGAGAGAACGAAGAATAGGAACGGTTTGTGGTATCTGATTTTTTTCTTGATGGTTGGCTGATGATGATAAAGCCTGAGTTGAGAAGTAGTTGTAAAAATTAAGCGTAAATGCTATTTATGAGCAAAGACACTAATGCTAATGCAGTAGACGAGTTGACAGTGTTCAGTGGTTGGTGACGACGCTAGGTTGGTGTGTAGCGGTTGTTGTGGTGGATGATGGTCACATAATGAGAATGATATTGGTAACGAGGATAAATTTAAATTGAAAATCTTGAGACGAGAGAAGTAGCAGCAGCAAGGGTTGAGGCGGTGATGCAGATTGAATTTTAAAATATGCACGTTGAATAAATAGGTACTTGATATACCAGCCGCACTAGCATTTATTAGAATGTGTTAAGCTGTGTTTGACTGATTGTGGGTACACAACACAAAATCATTCATAAACTCACAAGACGTTCGTGTGACCTCACAAAGTGTGCTGTTCTCCTGACGTTCATATAAGCGGAGTAAAAACTTTCGTAGTTAAAAAAAATATTTTTCCTCTGCGCTGCGCGTTGGTTGATAATTTTTCAAAGTGATTAGTTGGTGACATGTACAAATAAATATATCATACCTAATACCGCTTGTGAATTGTGAAACAAGGTTGGCGCGGTGGTGATCGTTTAACAACGAATGCTAATAGCGTATACCACCAGCATCAAAAGGATTAAATCGCCTCAAGCCAAGGTGTGGAGAATAAATAAGCCTGAAAGATAAAACCGTAAGTTTCGTTTCCTTTTGGGTTTTACACAGCATTCTGACACAATGTTCTGCCATGTTCAATACATTTACTATGTCACATTGTCACATAGTGTAATACACAGTTAAATAAAAGTCACCTTCAAAGTTTCATAAACTTTTGCACTAACATTTTACCCATTATGAATTCATTCATTTGGGAGTGGGAGACAGTCAAAATAATGGTCTATCGAACCATTAGAGACTTTCTGTTTGCGGTGCAGTAATGTGGTTGCCGCAAAACATTCAATAAGGCTAACAAAAAGTAATACACTTGCATAATCCAAAATACAGACATACATGCGCAAAACCTTTAACATTTATCAACGACACAAAAAAGTTAACATATTATTACACATAATCGGCTGAATAAATAATGTGTCCATTTTTTGGAAAACATGCATTACCAGCGGATAGCCCATTGCCGATTGTGTGTACAACAACTTACATTATTTTTAGGTAAACAGGACGTTTACCTGTGTGTTGGGTACGATGGGTACAATATGAGTGTGGAGTAGAGACTCACAAAAATTAAACTTGTTTCACTAGGCCAATGTCTAGAGTGCAACAGAGTGCACTTGTTCTGGCTGAATGAGCAAACGCAATAAAAAATCACACGCGCTGTGTGGAGCAAAATCATCACCAGAATACTCACAACTACAGCAGCATAGTAAAGCAACGTCATAGTCTCATTTTAGTGATTCATCAAAATAATGATGATGCTAGTCAAACTGTAAGCTGGCTAGTAGAGAGAGAAGACGATGATGACATCACCATTTTTCGTTGAAGTAATCATAGAAAAGTTGGGCATGTGCAGAACACTATTATGCGCTCACCAACTTGACATCAATGAAATGTTCCTATATACTATTTTCAAAGTGTAATTTAAAGAATTAGTCAAGGAGTTGTGTGTGGATATGTTGTTGTACGACATGATGATGATACGGTACGTAATTTCATGGTGGGGGTGGAATGGAGGAAGGTTCTAGATGCCATTTTTTAACGAAATAAGTACGTACATTTTAAAATAAAATGCAGACATGACTCACACATATAATCTCAAGCTCATCAATGTGCCTTTTGGCATCTTCTTCCTTGATTGCGTAGCAATTTGATTGTAAAATATGGCCACGCACTATGGCTTCGGGAACAACTGCGCGTACACTGCAGTGATGCATAAAGTTTTATCGTCATTGCACCGGAAGAGTTTGGCTGGTTTAACATTTCGTATCGTTGTATACTGATATTTTGCTTTGGAATTAAGTCAGGCATCTGTAAAGCCGTGCCTGTGTGTTTGTAGGAAAGTTTAGAGTTTATTTTAAGCTTCTCTCTCTTTCTCTCTCCCATACCTCTAAAGTGCTTACGTACAAACTATCCGAGGGACGACGATGATGGTGACAGGTGAACTACGGAATTTCACTATAGAAGGAACACCCGGGGTGTGCGTAGGGGGAGACGTGATTATAGCAAGGCAACCTATTAAACTTTAGTATTGCACTTATAAATGAATGGAGTTATGGAATATGGAAAACGGGTGGACTATGAACAGACAGGACAGGGCTAATAACGATTATTATGGAAAGCGAAGGCAAGACAACCTGTTTACGTTTGTGTGGGTCGCCGTGGTTACAAAGTTGTCATTCATATTCATTGCACTCAAGAAACACAATACACACACAGATATAAAGTGAAGCCACATCTATACAGGATATATACACCTTCACCAAAACCAAAACCCAATTTATGGCATTTAGCTTAGCAGCAGTAAATATGAAACTATATTGGTTTATATGTATGTATCTATTTGGATAGAAGTAAAAGTTATGCAATCGATGTTGTTGTAAAGCAACTCTCTTGTCATGAAACACTATTGTTGATGGAACGGAAACTGCTTTGTATGCACGGTTTAATTCATATGTTGAATACAGGACGGAAGGCGTAAGCAAAATCCTGCTTAATCGAACCCAACCATTTTCGACATTAGTGTATCCCTTTTCCCAGGTTTACCTTTGCCGACTAAGTTCGTAGTCAAAATAACTTACAAAACATCGTTTCCACGTAAAAGAGAAAAATGGTTCTGGCACTTCATGTCACTAGTAACATCAACAAATTCACTAATATGAAGCTTGAATTGAAACGAATATAAAAAGTACAACCCAGCAACAGTGGACATTACACTGTAACTCCTGGAAAGGCTAGTAGTAGTAGCATATTGCTCCGTATTTGTTCTCCTTCTTTACGGCTTATTATTATTGCCTGCTCAATTTTTTCGCTATCTGCCTTCACCTAATGTTATAGCATTTTACGCGATGTAAGCCTAATCACAGTTTACATTGTAGTCAAGTTGGTAGCTTGCACACGAATGTAGTAGCTTGGTTTTAATACAAATGTGCGAAGCATGAGCAATTGCCGTCTCCCTTTGCCTGTCTCGCTGGACTTGCTCTGCGTGAAATTTGTATGGAGACCAAGTTATTTTTTCCTCTGCGTTTGTTTAGAGACATTCAGTTAGTGGTAGTGTTGTGCCTCTTGTGTGTAACAGCACAAACACACAAACACACACACACACGCATACCTAATATGCAATTGAATTGTGGAAATAGGTTATCGTCATCATCATTAGCATGAAGAATGTAACTATTTGAGTATCAGGATGATGTCAGCAAGCCACCAGAATCGACACGATACGCGACGTGCATACATACCAAATATTACGCGCATTTTTGCTACTGGAAATAATTGACGAGTTGTTTTTTTCTACTTACTTCCAGTCAATTTGTGCATATTTTTGTCTTGTGTGACGAGAGCAAGAAGAATTGAAAATTGAACGTGTAGGTACGGAACTAATTCCAAATATTATGGAAATAACTTAATTATCTGGAAAAATTGAAAGTAAACGGTGGGTTGAAGGCCACCATGATTAGAACAAAACAGTTTTGATGGTGGTCTTGTGTAAATAGTTCGTTCTCTCTCTGGTGAAAATAAGCATGTGTGCTGGTACTCTCTGGAGAAGTACACATTTACTTGGAAATTGAAAATTGTGAAGCGTCTGTGTTTTTCTTGTGCACAGCAGGAGGACTTGGAAATCTTTCAATTCCCAGAAGGGGCATTCATTTGTTTTGACAGCGCGATAACATGGGAAGTGTCTGTAAAAGGCAAAAAAGGTATGGGCCACCAGGCCACACTGCACATATATGTTGTGTAGAAATTCCGGTGTGATACAGTTACAATTTCCAATTATATATTGATTTCCTCCGCTGCTTTTATATTTATTAACCATGAGCGAAGCCTGGTTTCTGTATGGGAGAAACCATATTGATTTTCCGAAACCGGTCTTGACGTAAGCGTAAATTTTTAATTACCAAGCAATTCAATGTAGTTAAAAGTTACACCGGAGAGGGGTACCGTTAGTAGTACCGCAAGCAGGTTTACTTTTACACATTAATGCACGGACTATGGCGAAATTGGGACAAACACACTGGGACATGGGCACCTACCTACATACTAATACAAGAAAGAATCACCAACTACCTATTAAATGTACTAATAATATGTAATCTTAGAGGCTTTCCTCATAATATGGTGTTGGTGTTCCGTCCAAGTAGAGAATATTGTACTGTAGCGTGCCAATTACAGTAGTTTTGTGCTTTCGTTACGGTTCTCTCACTTTTTTTGCTTTCCTGTCCAGCTTTTGTTGTGTCCGTGACCCTATTCCCTGCAGACGTAACTTGAGAAAGTGAAGGCATCACGATTTCATCTCATGTGACGTGATGTGATATGGGTTTAAAACAAAATACTTTTGTACTTTTTGTTCCGATCTCCTTTCCCATTCGTTGTCACGTTTGCATGCAATAAAGTACTTTTTACCAATTATTGGCATTGACATGCTGGAACTGGGCTCGGCTGGTCGTCGTGACTGTCCTTCAAGATAACCAATATCGGCTGACGCTCCACTTTTTTAACAATAGTTTGCTGTCTTAACAGAAGCACGTAGCAAACAGCCGCTAATTCTTACTAAAAAAAGTTGTAACTTTTAGTTACCCTTTAGATGAGAGTATTGAAAGGAAACTTTCTCAGTGCTCTTGAGCTCTCTTTTCATTTTCGTGTGCATTCCCTTCCAGGGTCAACTGTCCTCTCGAATTAAAAAGTTGCGAGGGGTAATTTGTCTGCAACGAGTACTTTATCACAGGGAAAAAAATTCTTCGGAAAAACGTCTTCATGTTATTTCTTTATACCGAAGCTACTCTCAAGCTTAATATTTCTAACTTGTACGTTATTTTATGTGCAAAGTGGGTGGGCGATAATTGATACGGCCAAGAATCTGCAATTAACATACCTAGGTGTTCACACTTGGGAGCGAGTATACTAGAGAAAGTAATCTCACACAGTATCATTTTTCATTATCATTAAAAAAAATCTCATTCATTTACGTTAAAAGGCAGTATTGTTTATATAAAGTACTGTTTTAACACTGTAAAAAATACTAACTGTAGTAAACTGAGCCAACACTGACCATGGTTGTCTGACTGAAAATGAAACTAAAAAACAAGTAGGACAGAACAATAAAAATGCATTAATGGCTAGTTAAATACAGTAGGTGTATACTTATACGTATTATTGGTATTTATGCTCTTTGAATCGCATTATTTACCATTTACCATATCTCCACATAATCCTTTCCCTTCCTGTAACAAAAGTAAAACGAACATGTATTCTTATCATAATAACTATAAAGTTAATTGGTGGAATAAAAAAAGAAGGTCCACCCCTTTTTTTGAGCGATTGTTTTATAGCGCCATATTTATCGTTAACATCAAAGTGTCATCAAATCATTTTTTTTATCAAAATGTTATTTTTTTAAACAAAAGAGCTTTGCTGCTACTGAGTTTTTATATATTTTTGTAGCCTCTTCATAATGATTTATATTTTAACGTGTGCCTGGCCTAATGTGCATTATTTTTTTAAAGCTGTCATGTTCTAACATTTTACTAATGTCAGCTCTCTCTGTGCCTATCTTTAAATCTTATAATCTTCCATTAATTTTTCGTCCATGATAAAAACTCTCATTCTTAATGTAGCTAATCAAAAGTCATTTATTATTATATTATATTGTGCAATATTTACATTTGTGTGTTGTGCAGTTGTCTCACAGTCAGTCAGTCAACAGGTGCTTTACCTAATTGACCTAAATGAAGAATAGAGGGATACCTGATAAACAAGTGTTTTTGTACAGTACATACATACATAAGGTAAGCGGAACAAAACATTGATTGCGTATCATCAAACTACTATAATTCCACTACACTCTGTATTTTATGCTATTTTACTGACGAACAACAACGTCTCCCTCTCTCAGCAAAATACCAAAATATACATACGACGACTAACTAATGGATAAAACACATTCTAGAATATTATGATTATTTTATTTTACATGATATGATAATAATATATCAGTCAAAATCGCATCCACCATCAACTGAAGCGATATTAGATTTATGCATGCGATCCTTTTGTTGTTTGAATGCCACACAATGCAAAGGTTTCTATGTGTTCACAACATTGTGGGCTAAAGTTTTTATAAAGAGGGATATCTCTCAATTCTATCCAAAAGAATGCACACGCAAAATAACAACAAGCATCTCTTTTGCGAGAGAGAATTTTTTTTTCTCTCTCTCTCTCAGCTAGTCGGCCCATTGGCCTAAAACATTATTCAAAAATGCACTACTACTAACAACAATGATGCCACAAAAATTACTATTCATGATTGATCATCACCATTAACTATATGCCTACTTATGCCTCCACACACACACAAATATTTAAATCATGCACAATTTTATCCTTTTCAGCAAATATTATACACGTGTGTGCGAAATAAAATTTGTTCTGTCTGTGTGTGATTTTGCTTTTGTGTACATATTTATCATCGTTAAACCAATCATCAACGTCCATCGTCCATACACAACTCTAAAATATTTACATTACCAAATCATTACTGAATAGCAGTCGAAGTCGTTTAACTTTTGTATTACATGAGTATGTACCGTTAGACACGTAATAAAAGTAATTAAGGATTACGCATAAATTATACTCGTATGTATAAATGCCATATTCCGTACGCACAGTGAACCAAAATTTAACAAAGTGAAACATGATGATGATAAACTGATGTGGACATACGCACTTACAATACAATGACCGCTGGTATATCATTACCATAAATATCGTTCATCAATATTATTGCCGTTCTCTGTAGAGAGTGATATAATATTTATGTCTGTGTATTCCCTTCCATATTACACCTTTTCCATTTAATCGTTAACTTATCGCCGCTGTCCCTCTTAAGGAGGGAATTGCCGTGTGGAGGAAATTCATTCATTTGTAGGAAAATGACGCTCTTGAGATCACCTCATTAAAGTTGAAATAAATATTCCACTCACAAGAAAAATCGTCGTGTATACACGACGAAAACACCAATAATGTTTGTTTTTCCGTCAGTAACAAGTTGTCTCACATTTAATACAAGATTTCTGTCTTCAAGAAGAGTATACAGTTAGATTTTTACAACCAGTGGCAGTAATCACAGGTGTTTCCTTTGCACGGTATTATCTGTCAGTAAAATTGGTGTTATTTGTGTTCTAGTAAGAATTACCCCTCTTACTGTCTTCAGAAAATATGTCGAAAGAGTCGAAACTGTCATCGTTCCCTTCGACAACATGTGTGTATTTCGGGTATATTGTCAAGTGCTGTTTCTGTTGGCTAACAAACAATTTAGACAGGATAAGTAGAATGCTTGTGTTTAGTAGGTAAGACACATTTTCATTCATCTCTATTTTTTACCGTTATCTTTATCGTCATTTTTTGCTGATTTGAAGAAGAACACAGTAATTGCGGTTTGTGTGTGTGTGTGTGTACCAAGTCGGAGATGTGTAGTATATGTAGATGTAAGGAAATCAAGATGTACACTTTTTTAAATGGCCCAACGCTCTGGCTTGATTTGGTTGGTTAGAAATCAGTTTTGACGATGATGATGGTAATCTGCATTGTTTGTATGTAACAGCGTGATTGAGATGATGACGAGTGTATTTTCGTGGTTTTTTTTTGTATTGTGCGTAGGAGAGATATGTCCAACAATGTCGAAATAATGGTTTTCTTATAGTCATATTGTTACAATTTGCAATCTACAATATTATTATTATTAGAGAACATGTTTCTATGTTTCAATCAGTGCTAACGGTGTTCAGGCAAGTGTAAATATAGGCGTTTGCATACTAGGGAAAAGGTTTGCGGTCGTGAATTTCTAGACGAATTAGTTCATGTCTTTCCCATCCATTCCGAGCTCATCATCTCCTCCTAAGATGCTACTCGCTACAGTATAAAAGTTTGATTGTTGACCACTACTTGTGAAACCTTCACGAATGTTTCGAATTAAATACAGACAATCGAAAATGTGTTATTGCTGCTGCTATTACTACAAACGATACTAGGTGTCAGTCAGTGCCCAGTGCCGTAAAACCTAAAACGGGGTACACCACTGCAGCAATTTTTTGAGTTTTTAAAAAAATTACGCAAGTTTACCAGTACACTTAACCGAATCTTCGGTTCACTGTGTTGGCTTCCTGTATTTTCAATAATTTTAGTTTTTTCTTCGTATTCTTGAACTGTGTTTAAAATCCAATAATTTCCGTCATCTTCCATATTATTATGTTGGAGTATTTACGAGAAACGAGTGTCTGTTAAAATTTTGGTCAAGTTTTCTTTCACAATGAATATCTTTAAGTGTCTGTCACTTGGGATAATGATACGATACGACACCGTGCAATATGAAAGTGAAGAGTTTTCAAAGTAATTGCCGTCATCATACTCATTCTCATTCAGTTGCACGTGTTGTCGTCTCGTAATGAATACTACAAAACGTATTGTGAAATAAAATTTCATTGCAAATTATTATATTGTAGGCGTGAGATTACAATTTGCTGTAAAAGGCTTCGTCCTGTCTCCTCATTAGATAAGATAAACCAAAAGAGTGCTTACACAAACACCTCCATTCATTCATTGGTAGATAAAAGTGCGTAGGCTTGTCAGAATTAAGTGAAAATATCTTACACACATACACCACTTAAATACTAATTACTATTGATGACGGTGAAGATTGGAAACTAATAAGGATATACATTATGTTATGCAGTACTTGAAAGTTGTTGTTTAACATGCGTTTTGTTTTGGTATGTCGTCGCATTCCTGCCTACTAGTATTTTGAATTATGATTTTGAATTTAAAATTCTACATTACATATGTTATAAATTACGTGAGTGTATTTTGAAACCGCTGCGAATTACTGTTTGGTTGAAGTACAACAACGGTTTGTGTTGCCAATTTAAATAGATGATATGTAATGTTAGTAATGTAGTTTTGGAGGGAGTGAGAGAATAATAATAATAAATAATGATGCAGCAACGAGGTTATTATTATTGTTGTAATATTTGCTTGAAATATAATACAGCAATCATTTCATTACGCGTTCCCTCCCATAATGTAGCATAATGTGAAAGGGCGGTTACAAATGCGTAGAGAGAGAGAGGGAGAGACTTAAATCCTTTTCTCCTTTTTTCACACTCTCATTGCCAGCGATATTGTTGTTAGAAGGCCTTTTATATGACAGCACAACAGCGTATATTCCCTCTACACGCGCAGTTAATCCTATAATTTACAACTTTCTGACTCTCCGGTAGTGAAAGTTTTTCCATTTTATTTACATAAATTCTTCTGTTGTGGTTGTACTGCAGATAAAATATGCCATTACGAAACACACACAAACTTTAACTGGCAGTAAAACACATTAATATCAGGTAAATATTGCCGCAAGTCCCCAATAATTCTACAGGAGACTACAGAGGCTTTAGATTTTGCTTGACATCAACGAGAAATAAAGTTGGAGTGTAATTTTTAATGTATAAGAGGTAGTACTCAATGTAAACTCTTATTTTGTTTAATAGCAAGGGCCTACCTGGCGCCCAAAGAATTAAACAAATGGAAAAGGACTATAAATACTAAAAGTAAAGTACAATCGTACAATCACGAATTACTGCCATACAGAGAGCTTCAGATAAAAAAGCCCATCAGACAAACTGTGATCTCTGTGCTAAAGTTTATTGACAGTACGCACGCCACCCAATTACAATTAATGTCGCACAGTCGCTGGTTAGTTAAAATCCCATCAGGAAAATGACAGAAGCACGGACTGTCTATAAGAAAATTTTGGGAACGGTGGAAAGATAGATAGTTCATAGGTAGCAGATAATCGTTTTTTTCTACGACCTAGCTTGGCTGCATAACGTTACTTATTGTTATCGTCATCGTCGAGCCTGCCTAAAGCGTAATGTTTTCTAACGTATAATCACGATAAAAATGCCCTATCATACAAACATGTGTGCACGTTTGTGTTGTTGTGCCGTGAAAAAAAAAACAACCAAAAAAATGCAAAATTAATGCCTCGAGCAATCAAAGCATTGTTGCAGGAATGAATTATTATTATGGCGAATTGTAGGCATACACGACGACGTTTCGACTCTTCATTACTATGTACTGCTGCAGCTGAGCTACCAGAGAGAACACACGGTAAACACTTTTTATGGTGTGTTCTTTTGTGAAAAAATGAATAGAAAAGAAGATAAGAACCGTTAACACAAAGTGACTTGGTTGACTTGATGGCGGATTTTGGGAGCTGTGTTTAAAAAGACGGCGAATTATCGTCATCTACAAGTAGAGAATCATCTTCAATGGAAAAAAATCTCTCATCGTCGTCATCATCGCGTTGATTCACTCCACGGGTACAATGGTACAATGTGATGTGGTACATGTTCGTTCTCCTCTCTTTGGTGGTGTACAGCAACGGCATCCTGTTGGTGGTGGCTATGGATCACCAAAAAGATCTCTCAAGGCGACTATAATTTTTGTTTGTGAAGTAGTCGAAGTCGTTGATCGTTGCGCTGCATTCATGTGAAAGATTAAAATTGGCTCACCTGCTATCTTCATCATGCACGTTTTTATAATATCGTTGGACTTTAAAAACAAAATATAAAGTGCATTTGCATTCCTCATTGTATCTCCCCCAAAGTAAAAAAAAACCTTTACATGGCTTTGGTCTAGATAAATAATAATTTTTCAAAGGAGAATTTTTTCCACTTTACTCGTGTACTACGGCTTGCTGCTGGCAATCAGCAACTGTAGTAGTAACATAAACAAACAGCGCGACGAGACAGGTGAAGGTGAAAAGTATGTTAGTTAATTCAACTAATAAGTGCATCACAACGCCGTATTTGGCAGTGCAAAGGAGAAGCGTGGTAAGATTTTTTTTATCACTGTGATGTTATGTGCAGATGTACAAGCACGAGCAGTGTGGTTGTTGTAAAAACTGTAATATTCACACGTTTACACGTACAAACTTGGACGTTTGACGAAATCTAAGAGAAAAAAAAATTATGTGCGATATGCAAACAATTTTTTTTCTTTACATGGCTGATGGTTTCACATTGAACAAGGTACCTAAAAAGTCCTTTGGTGTTTAATAATACAACTGCAAGGTCCAACTTTATTGCGTGATAAAAAGGAGACTTTAAACTGTTTCGTCAGCCAGCAGCAGCAGTTAAGAAAAAAAAGTATGGTCATTTTTGTGTGCGTACGACGTACGTACGTACGTACGCAATGCCGAGCTTTTGATCGTCTCTGGTGATATCATTAAAATTTCCTTGTTAAAATGATGGCAAATGCTACTTGCACTCTACTATCTACTTTCTCTGAACTTTTATCAGCAGTGGTTCATAAAGTTTTACACCAGTAGTCAATTAATTTATATTAACTGTTCATTGATTCGTGGTTTTGGATTAAAATGAAACGATAAAATTGTTAGTTTAACAGTGACATAAATGTACAAATATCTTCTTATCGTCCACTTCTAAATCTTGAATTTTGACGTTTTAGTGTTTTTGGGTGTGCAAGAAAATTTATTGCTTGGTCACTTTTATAATTGGTAAATTGTTATCTTTTTGCAAGCAGCAGAGTTAGTTAATGGATCGTATAAGGAGCAAAACACGAGTATGACAAATTGACAAGACACGCCAGCGCCAGTTTCGTTTGCACTAACTGCTCTACTGATTATGCTAATGGACATAAA